>PVHX01029664.1:0-16790 GCA_004024805.1 Geosciurus inauris | reverse complement strand
GAGGCCAGGCCCCTCCGCACCTCCACCAGCGCCGTGGTGTACACCATGTGCACGAAGTGCAGGTTCTTCTCCGAGCCCTCCAGCATGTGCGCAATGCGCAGGTCCAGGTACCGCACCCCCGCGTCCAGCTGCTCGGTGATGTCCAGCGCCTGAGGACACGAGGCCCCATCATTTCTGCCCAGGCCACTCCCTCCTGGGTGAATCGCTCTGTCCGTGAGGCTCGGGAAGGCACTGGGTTGCCCACCTGTGTGGCACTGTCAGGCCCCCGGCTGTGTGTGGGTAGGGACACAAGCGTGCAGGGTCCAGGTGTCAAGGTCCAGAGCCGCCAGGGACCCTGAAGAAACCCGCTCTGCAGGTGACTGGCCTCAGCTGCACAGCCAGAGCCTGTGGCTGCCCCGGGTTTCACTCCACCCAGGCCACTATAGACACACCCTGGGCCCTGACTGACCTCCAGACGTCCAGGTGGTCGCAGTCACCCTTTGTCCCTGACAGTGTCCAGGAAGGACCCTCCACTAGGGGCAGATGCCCCACAGCCCTGGACTCCCCCCGCCCTCGGCAGCTCCCGGTTAGACTGCAGAACGCTCAGCTGGACCCTTCTGTGCCGGACAGCAAAGTGGAAGGGTCACGCAGAAAGGTGGACAGCCCTTGGACAGACCAGGATGACCAGCAGGAGGATAAGGAAGAGAAGAGGGTCCTTGTCCCACACACGATCACAACAGAGCAGGCTCTGTGACCAGGCACACGGAGCAGTAAAGCTGCAGGACAGTGGGACGCAGAAGTGTCCCGGAAGACACAGAAAGGAAGGGACGGGCAGCGGGGAGGCCAGGGGTGCTGTGCCCTCGGCCCACACGAGGGAGCCAACAGGGAGGGCAGCGCGTGGCCTGCGTGACACACAGCAGAAAGCCAAGGCCAGGTTGAGCATGAGCGCGGAGGAGACGCCCAGGGACACGGGGACAGCGAGTCAGGGCAGAGACACACACAGGAGCACCGGCTCCCTCTGGGCGTCCAGGAAAGAGCCGCATCCGCTGCCCTGGGCCCAGTCCCCTCGCAGGGACTGCTGAGTGCCCAGGACCCGAGGGACCTTGATCACGACACACAGGCCAGGCCCGGGGAACCCGACCAGGTGTGCACGGAGCACTGCCTGCCCCTCAGGGACACCTGCCGCACGATCAGGCTGTGCTGGCCCCGGGAGCCGCGCTGAGAGGTCTGGAAACGAGGCGGGGTGGAGTGTGGGCGGGCTAGGAGGACCTGGGCCCCGCGGGCAGCCCTCACCGGGCCTGGGGACGCAGCGGTGCGGGTTTCCAGCTGGGGAGGCAGCTGCGGGGACCCCTCCAGGCACTTGCCAGGACTGAGGGCATCTCTCCTCCACCCTGCACACCAGACCTCTCCTGAGCCTGGGGACACTCCTCACAGAGTCCTCCTCCTGTGTCTGTGTCCCTGCGGCCGCGTGCCCAGCAGGACACCGTGGGAATGTCCTCAGGGCAGACTCCCCGGTGGTGAGTGCAGCCTGCACCCAGACCCCCTCCTCAGCTGGGGACGTTCAGAGAAAGCCCCAGGCAGGTGAGGGCAGATGCCCTCCTGCAGGCTGTGACCCCGGCAGGTGCTCAGCTCTCACCCTGCAGATCAACAGCGTCCCACAGCCCTGGGGGTTACCAAGACTCAGGAAGTCAGTCATTCAACAGGACAGAGCTGGACACTGAGACCACTCCAGTGTCCCTGGGAAATCCCTGGCACACAAACCGTCTGTCACCAACAGACCCCGGACAGGAGGCAGAAGAGGAAGCGTGGTCCAGCTCCTCCCCAGGGTGGGCCCCGTCCGGGCGGGAGCCCCTCTCCCGTATCTCTCCAGGTGTCGCTGAGGCCAGCTGGGCCTCCCAGAAGGAGGCACCCTGAGCCTCCAGGACGTCTTTCCTGCACAGCGACAAATCAAATGCCTCCTGCGTCTTAGCACACCTGTACCACCACCAGGGCAGCAGGGCCGGGCGCAGGAGGGACGCACGCTCAGCTGGAAGTGGACACACTTTATCTCTGCCGGAGCCAGAGGAGACCCCTGCCTCCTTCCCGGGGGCGGGGAAGAGACCCCTGTCTCCTGCAGGAAGCAGGAGTGCCCGCCGGGGCACCCGCTGCCTGGCGCGGGGCAGTGGCACCACCCTCGCCCTCCCGGCCCTTACCTGGGTGACCGACCACTTCAGCACCACCGGGCGTGTGACGCACGGCGCCACCTTGCTCAGCAGCTGCAGCAGGCGCGACTCACTGTGGGACACGGGGGACTTCCTGTTCAGGCAGTAGGTCATGGTATCGTGGCTCCCTGCAGGGGACACAGGGACGTGAGCTACACAGCTAGGGACTGGCTGGCGCCCCCATGCGGACCCCTGCAGCCTGGGCAGGGAGGCCTCTGATCTCAGCCTCCTGTCCCCCGGGGCTGGGGGCATGGGCTCCCGTGACTTCACGCCCCCGTCTTCAGCCCCAGGAAATGGACACATGTTCATTGCAGAAAAAACGAGAAAACAGGCAAGAAACGCGGCTCCTCTGCTGATGCTGCGGGGCACGGTGGCCTGCACGAGTGCGCACGGATCCTCCCTGCTGGGAGTCGGTCTGTGTGTGATTCACGCACACTGACCGGCTCTGCCAGCGTGAGCCCCTTCCCTCTGATCCTGCACAGGACCGGGCCAGGCTGACCTAGAACCCGTCTCCTGAGCCAGGTCCTCCTCCCGACCGGAACCTCCTCCGTCCTCGCGCCCTGGGTCTGCTGTTGGGGGAGCTCTTTTTCACTTTGCTTCTCAGCTTCCCGGGAGGGCGTGTGGCGCTGGGGACTGAGCCCAGGGCGCTCTGCTACTGAGCAGCACCCCAGCCCTGTTTAGTTCCTATCTTGAGACAGGGTCTCACTAAGGTGCTGAGGCTGGCCTCTGACATGCATCCTCCTGCCTCAGCTTCCGAGTCGCTGGGATGACAGGTGTGGCCACAGCACCTTCTGCCATCACGATGTCCTTGGGCTTTGCTTTTCGGCTCCCCAGTGCCTTCCACGAGGGCGAGAAGCCAGGCTGTCTTCACAGTCCAATCCCTCGCTGTGCGGAGGCTTTTCACTGGGTTAAAAGAAGGATCCACAATCCCATCTGTGGACTCTCAGCTTTATTTCCTGGCTTTTGAAGACCCACGAAAGAAGCCGCTGCCTGCTCTCTGTCCAGCGCGGACCTGCGTTTCCTCCTAGCAGGTGCAAAGTGTCCGATCCTGTGTTTGGGGCTCAGGCACTTGAGTGCGTTGGGCCGGAGGCAGAGGGATCCGCTTTCCCGCCAGCAGAGGGCGCCGGTGCCGCACCCTCTGGCTGCTGTAGGTGGACGTTAAGTTTCGTTTTGTGCTGGGTGAACATCGATGCCCATCGCATATTGACGATTATTAGCAACTGTGTGGCCTGCATAGCTTCTACAGTGTCGTCTAAACCACTCCCCGCCCTCCCATGCCACCTCCCGAGTTGTGTGTCAACTCCAGGGCTTCCAAACACCTGCCACCGTGTCCCCACATGTCCTTGCCTTGGGGGGCTGTCCTGGGCAGGCTGACCAGGCCAGGGAAGGGCAGCTCCTAGCCACACGCACAGTCCTCTGCTATCCAGGAAGGAGCGCAGGAGGAGGGACTCAGGGAAATCCTCATGCCCCTGTCACGGGGCTGCCAAGAAGGCCGGGCTGGAGTTTGAATAAATCCCACATGACATATTGGGGTTTCTGAAGGGCAGGCGTGGGAGAGAATGGGAGGTCTCCCAGCACTGAAGGGACACTCCCGTGATCCTGAGGTCCCAGCACGTCCCACACCTGACGCAGAGCACACCTCCACACAGGGACACAGCCTTTCATGCCAGGGGTCTTCCATAAGCAAATGACCACACCCCAGGGGACTGCAGCAACAGGACTGCATGCTCCCCCCACCCTGGAGGACACGGCCATTGCACGAAGGCCCCCCGACCCAGGAGGAGCTCCTCTTGACATCTTTCACTTGATTACATCTGCAGACATCATTTCCACCTACGGTCACGTTCTGAAGTTCCAAGCGGACACAAACTGCTGAGTGTGTGCACACAAGGCCCCTTTCGCAGGTCAGGGGACTGTGCTCTGGGGTGGTCAGTAGCTATTGCTGCGTCCAGTCCTGCCTCTGGCCTGGGCCTGACCTCAGGTCCTCTCCCCGCGACATCCTGACTACGCAGCCCAGTGTCTCCCGGAGCTACACCCTCATGTGAGTATGACGGAGCCAGAAAGGGAGCAACGCGTGTGTGTGTGTACCCACAAGTGTGCACCCATGCACGGCAGGTTCTCCACCAGGACTCCGCTCACCGTGGGGACACCAAAGTGACCGCCCTCACCTGGGATGGAAAGGTGGTGCAGGGGCACATCCCAGAGCCGGGGACACAGTGCTGACATCCAGTCCGCATTTGCATTTGTGCAGGGCAGGCTCCGGAAGCTTCCAGAAGCGCTCACCTGCCCACCCATTGGAAGATGAGCCTGTGCAACCTGAGAAAGGAAAAGAGGTTTTGGTTAAATCCTAGCTATGCACGGTCCCGGCCTGAGGGAAGATACAATGAACAGACTTTCCCCCGGAGGGGTGGGGTGCTGGGCTGTGGGGACAGGGAGGGAGCAAGGGAAGGTCACCGTCATGGGTGAGCCCAGTCTCCCAAGTTTCCTCTGCTGCAGCCCTGGCCCCAGGACCTGAGGACGTGGCTGTGTGTGGCAACGGGTCTTTGCAGAGGTGACAGAGGGCAGTGAGGTGCCCAGAGTGGCCTGACCCAACAGGACCCGGGTCCTTGTGAGAAGAGATGAGGACACAGACGCACACACAGGGACCACCCCGTGAGGACCCAGGGAGAGGCCGGGTACGGAAGCCACCCTGCAGTGCTGAGCCCTGGGACCTGGTGGGCGCCTGCCCTGTCCCCGGCTGTCTGCCCTGCTGAGCTCCAGAGCTGGGCCATCGCTCTACCGCTGGGCCCCAACGCGCTGGGTCACTGGTTTTCGCTAACCGTGTGCTACAGGCCCTTCCGCGCGTCCCTGCACACGTCTAGACCCAGATCCACCCGCTTACTTCTGGGGCACGTGACGCTCAAGACTGCTGCGTGTCATCACGCGATTCCACAGTGTTAGTACTCAGCTGTCCCCGGTCCACCGCGTGGTGCACGTCCTCCCGCCCGCTCACGTGCAGCAGACCACGCACGCGCGCTGGACCACATGTGGGAATGTCCTCCCGCCAGCTCACCGGTGATAGACTACGCATGCGCGCATCCTTCCGCCTTCGCAGTGTCGTAGACCGCGCATGCGTGAGTCCGGCCGCCAGCTCACGTGCGGTAGGCCACGCATGCGCACTACACCACGTGTGTGCCGTCCTCCCGCCAGTTCACCTGTGGTACACCACACATGCGCGCGTCCTCCCGCCAACTCACATGCAGTAGACAACGCATGCGCACGTCCTCCCACCAGTTCACCTGTGGTACGCCACGCATGCGCGAGTCTACCCACCAGCTCAGTGTGATAGACCACGAGTGCGCGCATCTGCCCGCCAGCTCAATGCAGTAGACAACGTGCACGCGTCCTCAGCTCAGTGTGGTACGCCACGCATGCGTGAGTCCTCCAGCAGTTCACGTGCGGTAGACCGCGCATACACACTAAACCACGTGCGCGCGTCAGCACGCCAGCTCAGTGCGGTCCACCACGTGTGCACGTCTTTCCACCAGCTCACCGGAGGTAGACCACGCATGGACACATGCGTCTTCTATAGAGCTGGTTCCTGACCACTTACCTGTGCACCCCTGCCTGCCCACAGGCCCGCCACCTGCCCCTCGGTGGAACTCAGACCCTGCAAGTGTCAGCTAGACTGCCATCAAGTCAGTGCTAAGGGCCATGTGGGTCCTCCAGGTTTTGATCTCCACCTTACAGCTTGTGAATGGGATAAGAAGGGCCACTTCGACAAGCTGAGTAGATGGATGCATGGATGGGTAGATGAGTAGAGGCTGTGGGTGCGTGGGTGGACAGACGTTTGGATGAGGGGATAGTCGAGGGGATGGACTGGGAATGGACAGATGGGTGAATGGCTTGATAGGTCAAAGTGGATGGGTGGGTGGGTGGGTGGATGAGTGGGTACATGGATGCGTGGATGGGTGGGTGGATGGATGGATGGGTGGATGGATGGATGGATGGTAGATGGATGGCGGGCGGATGGCGGGTGGATGCAAACAATGTTGGCAGTAAACACCATACAGGGTCCCAACAGTGAGGACTGTCCCCGCATCCCCAGATACTGGAACCTCACTCTGACACTGAAAACTGTCCCCATACCTCCGTCACACCAGGTCCTGACACTGGGGATTGCTGTCCCCAGATCCTTCATGCCAGGTGACAATGAGGACTGCCTTGTCCCCAAGACCCTTCAGACCAGGTGACAGTGGGGACTGTCCTGTCTCCAGACCCTCCAACACAGCAGTACCCTCTCACCAGGTGACAATGGGGACTGTCTTGTTTCCAGACCATCACACCAGGTCCTGACACTGGGGACTATTGTCCCCAGACCCTTCACACCAGATGACAATGGGGACTATCTTGTCCCCAAAACTCTTCAGACCAGGTGACAGTGGGGACTGTCTCATCTCCAGACGCTCCATCACAGCAGGTCCTGACACTGGGGACTGTCCTCCCCTGCCCAGACACCTGGACCTCACTTTGACTCTGGGGACAGTTCCAACACCTCTAAAGCCCCGCTCCTGCCCGTCACTGAACCAGACTGGGGTACAGACAGGGAGGCCACACAGCCCTCCCCCACCCTGGCAGTCTCTGTCCCTGGCCACACACCTGGTGGGTCCAGCGAGGCTCGGCACACCTGCTCCTCTTGTCTCTGCCTGTCTTCACGGCCCAGGCGCCACTGCAGGGAAGGACAGGAAGCTTGTGACCTGCTGCGCCCAGCAGGCAGGGTGAGGGATGCAGGTGGACGGCCCAGGTGGACTCCAGGGCGTGTGCCCGGCATGAGCAGTGGTGGACAGTCAACGCATAGCCTCCTAGTGAATGCAGGAGTGCAGTGGCAGATCCAGCCGGACATTCCATGCTCCTCACCTGCTCCAAGGCGCACCCCGTGCCCTGTCCTGCCCCCGCAGTGAGGAGGACAGCCCAGGGCCTCAGGGGAGGGGCGCCGCAGGGCGGCCGCTGCTTCTGCCGTTCTGACCAGAGGGATTTTCAGCGCTGGGAAAAGGCCACAAAAGGGGCCTCCGGCCCTGGAGGCTCACAGCCTCCTACAGTCCACCTTGGAGCACAGGCCTCCCGCTGACCCCGGCCCCCTGGAGCCTGTGTCCTGCGGCCAAGGGGAGCCTGAGTGACGGGAAGGCGGGTCCTGAGCCCCCTTCAGGTCGGACCTGGACCGTCGCTGCCCGGCAACCCCCTGGCCCCCACCTGGAGGGACGAGATTGGCGCCCACCTCCCACCAGCGGGGTTTCCGGCGGCTCCGCGACCTCGCGTCCGAGACACTTCCTAAAACACACTGGGCCGGCTGCCATTGGAGGCCGGCCGCCTCCCGCGGGAGGAGGGAGGGGCGGCCTGGCGCGGCGCGGGGCCCGCAGACCCCGCCCCCAGCTCGGAGGCGGCGAGGGGGCCGGGGCTCAGCAGGGAAGGAGCGGGGGTCCTCACCCCAGCCGGAGTGCAGGACAGGCAGGCCTCCAGGCAGCCCGTGGGCAGCGTAGACCCCACACCGGACCTGCGCTGCCCGGCCCCCTGGGGCTGCTGCTCACCGCGGGGTCACCCAGGAGCCGGGGGGCTGCACACAGGGCTGGAGCTCGGCTCGTTTGATCTCTGAGCACCTCCTCGGCCAGCTGCCCGGTCCTTCCCTGAAGTGAGGGCCTCTCACGCCGAGTGGCCCTTGTGCTTGCTGCTGAAAGCTGGCCCTTGTCCCCGATGCCAATTCAATAACCAGGCTTTGCTAGCAGAGAAGCCCAGGGGACCCCGCCCCCGCGGCTGTGATGCGGTCCCTCGGCAGGAACGGGCTGTTACAGAGGCGACTCCACGGCTGCTGTCCGCGGTTCTCTGTGCAGCTGACCTGCACTGTGAACGTGGGGAGGGCCGTTGCTGAGATGTGCCGGCCCGAAGTCGGGAGGACTCCGTCCCTGGGGGGCTGTGAGCTCAGGGCCAGGCAGCGCTGCCCGCGATGGGAGGAAGGGGACCCGGTCTCCCCTGAGATGAGGGCGGGCGAGCGATCCCGGAGGAGCAGGGGGAGCAAGAGAGGAAGCCTGTCCCCAGAGCAGCAGGGCAGTTTTCAAGCATGAAGTGACACCAGGACACACTTGCTCCTGGCACCTACAGCCCCGAGGACACTTTTCCTCTGTGGGGCCCACTGTGGACGCTTCTCTGGTCCAGTATGGACGCTGTGTGACATGACAAGAACTGGCCGCCACCTGCCCTGGGTGTGACGGGAGTCAGTCGTTACCAAGGCCTGGATCATCCCTTGTCCCTGCCCTGGGAGTGACATGTGACACGGTCACCAAGGCCTGGCTCATCCACACCTGGCTCACCCTGCCCTGGTGTGACGTGGGACTGTGGTCCCCGTGGGCTGGCCGGTCCGTTGCCCGTGCTGCGCATGGCTGGGTGGTGACTGGCGGGTGCTGCCCCTGGCGTGTGCCCCGGGCCCGTGGACAGTCCTGTGTTGCAAGCCCGGGACGTAGGAAATTGCTTGAGTCAACAGGCAGGTGTGTGGCCCCGCACAGGAAGCCACGGAGCCTCTCCAGGGACTGCGGGGACGAGTGCCAGCTGGACTTCCTGCAGTGCAGAGCGTGCCTCTTCCCCGTGAGGACCCCGTGATGCCCGCCCTCAGCCCTGCCCTGGGCCAGCAGTGGGCAGTGACCCCCTGGAGCTCACAGGCAGCACGAGCAGAGGCCGTGCATGTCCACCCAGAGGACGGCCACTGCAGGCCAGGTGCCCTCTCCAGTGCTGGGTGCTCGCTGTGACAGTCCTGGCTCCTGCCCCAGGTGTGGGAATGCCCCCCAGGCTCCTCCCTGGTGGAGAACAGGACACAGGGCAGCCATGCGGGCCACCCTGTGACCCCGGCCACATCAGAGGCCAGGCCAGGAAAGGGCTGACTGCCGCCCACGGGCTCCTCAGCTGCTCCGAGCTGCTGCCCTTCTCAGAGCCTGGGCAGTCCTGTCCTCTCAGGCCTGAGCTGAAGGACACTGGACTCATTGGTGGAAGCCTCGTCCTGTCTGCAGACTCCCCAGGACCTGCCTGCAGCCTCCTGCCCACCCCAGGTGACGAGGCTGTCCCTGCTAGGAGGACTCTGCTCCCAGCCTGGCTGCCCCGGCACTGGACACAGGCGCCCTCTCAGCCTCTGCTCCCTGGCTGCTCTGGAGCTCGGTGACCTGTGGGCAGTGCCTCCGGCTAGCACCCCTCAGGCACCGGCTCAGCCTCTGTCCCCCAGCACGCCATTCTTCACGGGCCGGGGTGACTGCAAAGCAGAAAGTATCCCTGCGCAGGTGGATGCAAGGGCAGCTCTGGCCAGTGATCTGTCCCCTGCTGTCCACACCACAGTGCCCCTCACCAGAGCCTGGGGTACCCGGAGCCCCCAGGCTGTTCCAAAGCGCCGTCAGTGCCGTGCGTCAGGATGCGCCGCGTCCACAGGGCCCCCAGGGGCCAGGCCAGCGCGTCTGGGCATCAGGGCCCCCGACCTGCAGCTCTGACTCCTTGGGTGGCCCGGGCAGAGCCGCCCGGTCGCCTCTGCCTTGCGCTGTCCTCACAGGGCCTGAGCCGGGGGCCTGGCAGGCGGCAGGAAGCCCCCCACATGGTCAGCAAGGGACGTGGACTCCGAGCAGCTGTCCGTGGGAGGTCCCGTCCACAGGGTGACACCAGGAACGGTTGTGGCCCGGCCCGCTGTGCCCTTCGCGCCTTGCAGGACAACCACACCCCGGGGTCATTATCCCCTTGGGACCTGGTGGGCTCCCTCTGCACTCAGCAGGAGCATAGCTGTGACCCGGGTCCCTGTTCCTGAGGACATTGCCATCGCTCGCAGTTCCGCACAGACGGCCAATGTCAGGAACCTACTCCACGTGTTGGCTTCGCAGCGCGTGGGTCCCAGCCTGGTTCCCTTGTCACCTGTGACACCCTCTGTTTCCAGGGGAAGCTGGTGCCAAGGGCTTCCTCGTTGCCTTCCCGGAGGCCATCTGCACCTGGGGAGCCCGCACGTGTTCTTACCTTTCTTTCTGTGTGTGGTACTGGGGGTTGAGCTGCGTTACCACTGAGCTGACCGCCAGCCCTTTCTGTTTTCCACTTTGAGAGACAGTCTAAGTTGCTGAGGCTGGCCTCCAACTTGCGATCCTCCAGCCTCGGCCTCCTGGGTGGCTGGGATTACAGCCTGCCCCACGGCGCCCACCTCTGGATTTACTCTGCCATCTCTGGTGCTTCGCTGGGCTGCTGTCTCGGGTAGATCTTCTTTCTGCCTGTGGTGGGGTGGGCGTGCTGGACATCCCACAGGCTTGGCGCCCCCTCGTTACTGTCCGGCAGCCCTCCTCCTCTGCACGCACTCCCAGCTGTTTCCCACAGAAGTGGCCCCGCGATCTCAGGCTTCCTCGGGCTCCAGGGTAGCGCACTGACAGGACGGTGACCGTGCACCTGAGGGGTCTCGGGCAGCACCACGCGGTGACCCAGATGCCTCCCAAGCATCTCAGCACCCTGAGGGCTGGTGGGAGGCCAGACTCCACCTGTCACGCCCTCCTCCCCCCAGAGGGCCCAGCCCCAGTCACTGTACACCTCCAGTCACGTCCAGGGCCGCTCAAGGGGTCGGCCTCGGCTCCCAGGGAGCTCCCGGTGCAGAGGAGCCCGAGGAGTCTGTGGGTGGTGGGATGTGATTGGCAGCTTCTGCTCAGTGACCCCACGCACGCCGGGGACAGCATGCTGCAGATTGCAGGTGCTTTGCTTTGGGATGTTTGCAGGTTTGTAATGAAGCACCCTGGTGACCACCAGGTCCACACTCACACCCTCAGGCACTGAGATTCTGCACGGTGGGCTCAGGGAGCCTGTGTCTGGCTGGGCACCTCCCCTGAGGTCGGGTGTACTACTGACCTCCTGTGGTCTCAGCAGGAGCTGGAGGCACCTGGGGCTCTGGGGCATTGTGCATTTGGGGACAGGGGTGCTCAACCTGAGCTCTCCCTGGACGGGACCTGGAGGGTCAGGAAACAGGGGCCCACTGGAGCCGGCCCACCTCCTGAGGTCTCCCTGGACGGGACCTGGAGGGTCAGGAAACAGGCGCCCACTGGAGCCGGCCCACCTCCTGAACTCTCCCTGGACAGGACCTGGAGGGTCAGGAAACAGGGGCCCGCTGGAGCCGGCCCACCTCCTGAGCTCACGCTGGAGGGGACCTGGAGGGTCAGGAAACGGGCCCACTGGAGCCGGCCCACCTCCTGAGCTCTCCCTGGAGGGGACCTGGAGGGTCAGGAAACAGGGGCCCACTGGAGCCGGCCCACCTCCTGAGCTCTCCCTGGAGGGGACCTGGAGGGTCAGGAAACAGGGGCCCGCTGGAGCCAGCCCACCTCCTGAGGTCTCCCTGGACGGGACCTGGAGGGTCAGGAAACGGGCCCGCTGGAGCCGGCCCGCCTCCTGAGCTCACCCTGGAGGGGACCTGGAGGGTCAGGAAACAGGGGCCCACTGGAGCCGGCCCACCTCCTGAGGTCTCCCTGGACAGGACCTGGAGGGTCAGGAAACAGGGGCCCACTGGAGCCGGCCCACCTCCTGAGCTCACCCTGGAGGGGACCTGGAGGGTCAGGAAACAGGGGCCCACTGGAGCCGGCCCACCTCCTGAGCTCTCCCTGGTGGGGACCTGAGTGGCCTAAGTGTGTGCTCAGGTCCTTCAACGTGGGCGGATCATGCAGGCCCAGGTCCAGTTCTGCTGGAGAAGGACCCTTGTGCCAGGGAACAGCGGAAATACCAGCCAGCACTCAAGCTGGGTGAGACCACAGATCAGGAGCTGAAGTCACATGGACCCAAGTGGCTGGCTCAGGGGCACCACCTGAGACGGCTGCTGGCTCAGCTGCGGAGGCCGAGAAGCCCTGATGCAAAGGGCTCGGGAGCTGCTGCAAATGCTGCCACAGCAAAAGGGATCCACTGCCGAAGCCACCAGAGCCCGCGTGTGTGACAACCCTCCCTGGAGGCCCTGGAGCAGGGCTGCCATAGGGAGGGCCAGGGGCAGCCGTGGGGCCTAGGGAGGGCCAGGCGCAGTGGCCTCTGCAGGTTGTAGGCGGGGCCGGGTGTAGTGGCCCTCTGTGGGCTTCTAGGGAGGGGCAGCGGTGGGTCCTAGGAGGACCATGGGCAGTGACCTCTGCAGGTTGTGGGTGGGACTGTGTGTAGTGGTCTCTGTGGGGTTCCAGGGAGGGACTGGGCAGCTGAGCATCCTAGGGAGGGCCAGGCACAGTGGTCTCTGTGGGGTTCCAGGGAGGGACTGGGCAGCTGCAGGTCCCAGGCAGGGCCCAGGGCAGTGGCCTCAGCCGCGGCTCCTCCACCCTCTCCACAGCACACGCTGTCCAGTCAGCCCAGTTCCAGAGGCTCATCCCCGACTTCCCAGGTTCCGTCTTTACTCTGTCCTCTCTGAAGAGAGGCCGGGGGGACTTTGCTGGCCCTTCGGGCCCCAGGCACCAGCACAGGGAGTGGGTGTCATGACTGCGGCCCCACTGTGCCTCCCTCGGGCTGTGTGGACCCCTGGACGTGGGGGTGGAGGGACCCCACCAGCACAGAATGCTCTGCCCAGTGCGTCCAGAGAGCCCAGGGTCAGGCAGGCCCCACCTGCAGGCTGGCCGGAGACACCATCCAGTTTCTTCCAATGTGGGCAGGGTGGGCAGTTCAGGTGGCCCTGCAGGAGTGTCCTGGGATTCCTGTGACAAATGCCACACTCAGGACTTCAATCACAGGAATCCACTCCCAGCCTGGAGGGCAGAGGCTGGACCAGGGTCCCAGGCTGCTCCCTCCACAGGCTCCTCCAGCCTGGAGGGCAGAGGCTGGACCAGGGTCCCGGGCTGCTCCCCCCACAGGCTCCTCCAGCCTGGAGGGCAGAGGCTGGACCAGGGTCCCGGGCTGCTCCCCCCACAGGCTCCTCCAGCCTGGAGGGCAGAGGCTGGACCAGGGTCCCAGGGCTGCTCCCTCCACAGGCTCCTCCAGCCTGGAGGGCAGAGGCTGGACCAGGGTCCCAGGGCTGCTCCCTCCACAGGCTCCTCCAGCCTGGAGGGCAGAGGCTGGATCAGGGTCCCGGGCTGCTCCCTCCACAGGCTCCAGGGAGGCTCCTCCTGCCTCTCCAGCTCCTGGGGCTCCAGGTGGCCCTGGGCTGGTGGCCCCGTCCCTCCAGTCTCTGCCTCCGTCTCCACGGGGCTCCTCCTCTGTGTCTGTGTCCTCTTTTCTGTCTCTTGGGAGGACACGGCCATTGCACGAGGGCCCCCTGACCCAGGAGGAGCTCCTCTCAGGATCCTGCACTAACGACCTCTGCAGAGACCCTGTTTCCAGTTGAGGTCCTGTCTGACATTCCAGGTGACGTGAATTTGGGACACACTGTTAGTGCACTGTAGACCCACAAGGGACATGTCTACACTCGAATCCTCAGAAACTGAATGAGGCCTTCTCTGGAAAAGGTGTTTGCAGGTGAAATGAAGGATGTCGACAAGAGGTCTCCTCGTCTTCAGGGTGGACTCAGATCCAGTGACTGTCCCTGTCAGAAACCACCTCTGGGGCTTGGCTGTCCCGTGAGGGGTCCCCAGGCACAGGGAGGTGGCGCAGGGCAGGGAGCTGAATGTGCTCTACAAGGGCCCTGGACCTTGGGGGCTCTGAGTGCACCCGGGACACAGGAGGGGACGTGTGATGCAGAGCTGGTCTCCCTCAGGATGAGGAACCGTGCTGACCCCAAGCAGAGCTTCCAGCGGGACCAGCGAGGGACCTGGGGCTTGTTTCTGTGCCTCGCGCTCACGGCTCCCACCAGAGCTTCATGTGCACACATGCGAGTTCCACAGCCAGTAGGGTGACCTCGACCATCTGTCACATATCCAGCAGAGCAGCCAGAGAGCATTCCAAGGAGAAAGCAGGTGCCACAAGGGACACTCTGGGAGCGTTGAGGCCCTGACGGTTCTCACACGTGTGCATGCTGAACACACTGCCACAAGCGGGCAGGTTGCAGGGGTCAGAAGCGGTCAGTAGAGAGGGCATGGTGGCCATGCCTGCAACCCCAGCGGCTTGGGAGGCTGAGGCAGGAGGTTCTCAAGTTGGAGGCCAGTCTCAGCAACTTAGCAATGTCCTGAGTAACTGACCAAGAACCTGTCTCAAAATAAAAAATACGAAGGGCTGGGGATGCGGCTGAGCGGTAGTGCCCGGGGTTCAACCGCTGATGCCACAAAGGAAAGCAGCGGTAAATCCGGGGCTCTGAAGCTGGGTAGGGCCTCGCGACTTTCAGCCCCGAACGCGCACGGTGGTTAGGCAGGCGCGTCGCACGGTGGAAAGCGCTGCAGGTCTTCGCTCGGGGACACCCCTGCCGGGTGAGGACAGCCTGCGGCGCGGGGACGGTCCGGGGCCTGGCCGCCGACCCGCAGGCCGGGTGTCCCTCGCTCTCCAGGCAGCTCCTGCGCACGCAGCCGAACTGCGGCGTCCCTCCCGGAGGGCCTGACGACCCGGGGCGCCGCAGGCCGGTCCTGACCGGGAAGCGACTCCCACCTACAAAGGCCACGGACGGCGAAGGGCGCCGCGGCTGCAGGCGCTCAGCCGCAGTCGGCCGGGCGGGGACGGAGGTCGGAGGCTGGGAGGGAAGGAGGCGCCTGGAGGCCGCAGAGTCCGCTGCAAAGGCCCAGCTCCGTCTGCAGGTGGCGAGCAGGAGCCGCGGAGGCCTGGCGGACATGGGCGGCGCCCCAGGGCCACGCTGGCCTGGACGAGGGCCCTGAGAGCCCAGGGCAGTGTGGCGGGCAGGACACCGCCAGGGATCCCACGCACCGCAGCCAGAGGCGCCGGGGAAGCCCCGTCCCGGCCGCTGCCCTGCCGAGGGGAGCTCGCTCGCAGGTGCCTCCCTGCCTCTAAGGCTCCCGGCCTCCAGGCCGCCCCTGTGGGAGCCGAGCTGGGGCCTCCACAAAGGCCACCCCAAGGCCACCCACACACGAGACCCCACCATGAGGACCCACGTGGGGGCGCTGGGGCTGCTGTGGTCTCCCGGTGCCCGGGCCCTGTGCCTCCCTGCCTCCATGTTCCTTACTGGGGACACACCTGCCGTCTGCAGTCCCACTGTGAGCGGGCACCCCAGCTGGTGGAGGGGCCGGAGACGTGTCTGTCCTTACAGACCCTTCCAGCGGGAGTGCTAGGGTGCCAGGCATTCTGAGCACCTGAGGCGCGTCCCCGAGGGGGTGGCACAGTGCCCCTGAGGGTGGCATCGTCCCTGGGGGGCCATCCTCCTTGTGAGGTTGCACAACCCTGTGGCCACATCCCTGGCTGAGGGGTAGGCTGGTGCCTGGGGCTCCTCTGGCTTTCCGGGTGAACTGTGGGGCCAGCTGTCCCTGCTGTGCGGGCGAGAGTGCTGCTGACCATGTGGGCAGAAGGGACAGTCACACTCCAGGCAGCAGGCGCACGGGGCTTCCAGGAAGCAGGTCTGGGTCAGAGCTGAAGGGCAGCTCAGCGCCGGGCTGCCAGGACAGTGGACCAAACCTGGGACAGGGGGCTGTTAAGCCTCAGGAGTCCAGCTGCCCACCCTGCAGGGCAGAGGCTGGACCAGGGTCCCAGGCTGCTCCCTCCACAGGCTCCAGGGAGGCTCCTCCTGCCTCTCCAGCTCCTGGGGCTCCAGGTGGCCCTGGCTGGTGGCCCCGTCCCTCCAGTCTCTGCCTCTGTCTCCACAGGGCTCCTCCTGTGTCTGTGTCCCCTTCTGTCTCTTGGGAGGACACGGCCATTGCACAATGGCGACCCTGACCCAGGAGGAGCTCCTCTCAGGATCCTCCACTAACGACCTCTGCAGAACGATCTGCAGTGACCGCAGCAGCCCCTGCCCACCGGGCACCGTGAACCTGCAGTATCTGAGGCTTGGGGGTGGGACCAAAAGGCAGAGCCACAGAGGAGCAGGTACCTCCACCGAGCCCGGCCCCGAGCTGGGGTGGACGGCCCCTGGGAGACCACGCTCACGCCCGCTGTGGGGGTGGGAGAGGCCTTGCGTCTGTGCTCGGCCTCCGCCTGGGACAGGAGGGACCACACTTCCTGCCTCCAGGCGTGGGGAGTGGAGGCACCAAAGTGTGGCCCAGGTCTCCACGGCCTCCCGCCTCCTCCATGCCACACGTGGCTCCCAGAGGGTTTATCCAGACTGTTTTCAGACTGCCCAGTTTGGACCATGAAACACTGTATGATTGGCTCCAGATGTTTACTTACAGTCTCTCGGCTGCTAATCCTTCTCCATCTGCAGGTCTGGGGAGGATCCTCCTGGTGTGGGAGGCATGGCCTCTAGATTTTGCTGGAGAGTCACAGGAGGTGCTGGGTGCTGTGTCCCAGGGAGGTTAGTGGGTACTGTCTACAATGGTGCTGGGTGCTGACTCTCAGGGAGGTTTGTATTGACTTGTGTTGGTTGAGTGCTGGGTGCTGAGTCTCAGGGAGGTGTTTGTTGTGCGGTCTGTAGTGGTTCTGGATGCTAAGTCTCAGGGAAAGGTGTGCTGTCTGCAGTGGTGCTTGGTGCTGAGTCTCAGGGAGGGGTATGTTGTCTGTAGTGATGCTGGGTGCTGAGTTTCAGGGAGGGGTGTGCTGTGTTCTCTGCAGTGGTGCTGGGTGCTGAGTCTCAGGGAAGCATGTGCTGTGCTGTCTGCAGTG
>PVHX01029663.1:0-16667 GCA_004024805.1 Geosciurus inauris | reverse complement strand
TGGTACTGGGGATTGAACTCAGGGGCACTCGACCACTAAGCCCCATCCCCAGCCCTATTTTGTGTTTTATGTAGAGACAGGGTCTCACTGAGTTGCTTAGCACCTCGCCATTGCTGAGGCTGGCTTTGAACTCGCGATTCTCCTGTCTCAGCCTCCCTGAGTGCTGGGATTACAAGCGTGAGCCACCGCGCCCGGCTTGTATTCTTGATAATTGCCATTCTGACTGGCATGAGATGAAATCTTAGGGTAGTTTTGATTTGCATTTCTCTGATTGTTAGAGATATTGAACATTTTTTCATATGTCTGCTGATCGATTGTATATCTTCTCTGAAGTTTCTATTCAGCTCCTTGGCACATTTATTGACTGGGCTGTTTGTTTTTTTGGTGTTAAGTTTTTTGAGTTCTTTGTATATCTTGGAGATTAGTGCTCTATCCGATGTGTATGTGACAGAGATTTGTTCCCAGAATGTTGGCTCTCTGTTTACTTCATTGATTATTTCTTTTGCTGAGAAGCTTTTTAGTTTGAATCCATCCCATTTATTGATTCTTTTTTTTTAAATATTTTTTTTAGTTGTAGGTGGACACAATATCTTTATTGATTTATTTTTTTTATGTGGTGCTGAGGATCGAACACAGTGCCTCAAGCATGCAAGGCAAGCGCTCTACCACTGAGCCACAATCCTAGCCCCTCCATTTATTAATTCTTGATTTTACTTCTTGTGCTATAGGAGTCTTGTTAAGGAAGTAAGGTGCTAATCCAACATGATGAAGATTTGGGCCTATTTTTTCTTCTATTAGGTGTTGGGTCTCTGGTCTAATTCCCAGGTCCTTGATCCACTTTGAGTTGAATTTTGTGCATGGTGAGAGATAGGGGTTTAGTTTCATTTTGCTCCATATGCATATCTAGTTTTCCCAGCACCATTTGTTGAATAGGCTATCTTTTCTCCAGTGTGCGTGTTTGGCTCCTTTCTCTGGTATAAGTGGGTTCGTCTCTGTGTCTTCTATACCTTTGTTCTACATGTCTTATGGTGCCAGTACCATGCCATTTTTGTTACTATAGCTTTGTAGTATAATTTAAGGTGTGGTATTGTGGTGCCTCCTGCTTCACTCTTCTTACTAAGGATTGCTTTGGCTATTCTGGGTCTCTTATTCTTTCAAATGAATTTCATGATTGCCTTTTCTATTTCTGTAAGGAATGACATTGGGATTTTAATTGGAATTGCATTGAATCTATATAGTGCTTTGGGTATTATGGCTATTTTGACAATATTTATTCTGCTTATGTAGGAGCACACAAGATTTTTCCATCTTCTAAAGTCGTCTTCAATTTCTTTCTTTAGTGTCTTGTAGTTTGCATTGTAGAGGTCTTGCACCTCTTTTTTGTTAAATTGATTCCCAAGTATTTTTTTTTTGAGGCTATTGTAAGTGGGATAGTTTTCCTAATTTCTCTTTCACAGGGCTTATCACTGATGTATAGAAATGCAATTGATTTATGGGTGTTGATTTAATATCCCACTACTTTGCTTAAATCATTTATTAATTCTAGACCTTTTCTGTTAGAATTTTTTGGATCCTCTAAGTATAGAGTCATGTCATCTGCAAATAATGATAGTTTGAGTTCTTCTTTTCCTATTCGTATCCCTTTAATTTCTTTTGTCTATTTGCTCTGGCTAGTGTTTCAAGGACTATGTTGAATAGCAGTGGTGAAAGAGGGCAGTCCTGTCTTGTTCCCATTTTTAGAGGAAATGCTTCCAATTTTTATCCATTTAGGATGATGCTGGCCTTGGGTTTAGCATAGATAGCTTTTACAAAGTTGAGGTATGTTCCTACTGTCCCTAGTTTTTCTAGTGTTTTGAACATAAAAGGGTGCTGTATTTTGTCAAATGCTTTCTCTGCATTGATTGATAAAATCATGTGACTCTTATCTTTAAGTCTGTTGATGTGATGGATTACGTTAATTGATTTCCATATGTTGAAGCACCCTTGCATCCCTGGAATGAACCCCACTTGATCATGGTGCATGTTGTGTTGTTTTGATGTGTTTTTGTATGCGATTTGCCAGAATTTTATTGAGAATTTTTGCATCTATGTTCATTAGGAATATTGGTCTGAAATTTTCTTTCTTTGATGTATATCTGTCTGGTTTTGGAATCAAGGTGATACTCGCCTCATAGAATGAGTTTGGAAGGGTTCCCTTCTTTTCTATTTCATGAAATAGTTTGAGGAATATTGGTATTAATTCTTCTTTGAAGGTCTTGTAGAACTCGCCTTAGAATCCATCTGTGCCTGGGCTTTTCTTGGCAGGCTCTTGATGGCATCTTCTATTTCCTTATTTGAAATTGATCTGTTTAAGTTGTGTATGACCTCTTGGTTCAGTTTGGGTAGGTCATGCCTCTAGAAATTTGTCAGTGTCTTCAGGGTTTTCTATTTTGCTCGAGTATAAATTTTCAAAATAATTTCTAATTATTCTCTGTATTTCAGTAGTGTCTGTCGTGATATTTCCTTTTTCATCATGAATTTTAGTAATTTGGGTTTTCTCTCTCCTTCTTTTCGTTAGGGTGGCTAAGGGTTTGTCGATTTTTGTTATTAGTTTTCTTTTTTTTTTTTTTAAATGTTTATTTTTTAGTTGTAGGTGAGAGAATATATTTATTTTATTTTTATGTGGTGCTGAGGATCGAACCCAGTGCCTTATGCATGCTAGGCGAGCACGCTACCACTGTGCCATAATCCCAGCCCCTTGTTATTAGTTTTCTTTTTCTTGTTTGCTTGCTTGCTTTTTTTTGGGTTGGTTTTCTAATACTTGAATATTCCCGAGATTTTGGGGGGAGATGGGTAACAGGGATTGAACTCAGAGGTGCTTAATCATTGAACCACATCTCCAGCCTTTATTTATTTATTTTATTTTTTATTTTTGGTACTGGGGATTGAACTCAGGGGCACTCGACCACTGAGTCACATCCCCAGCCCTATTTTGTGTTTTATGTAGAGACAGGGTCTCACTGAGTTGCTTAGCACCTCGCTATTGCTGAGGTTGGCTTTGAACTTGCGATTCTCCTGTCTCAGCCTCCCTAAGTGCTGGGATTACAGGCTTGAGCCACTGCGCCCGGCTCTTTTTTTATTTTTTATTTTGGGACAGTCTTTTTATATTGCATAGGGCCTTGCTAAATTGCTGAGGCTGGCCTCCAACTTGTGATCCTCCTGCTTCAGCCTCCCAAGTTGCTGGGATTATAGGCGTGTGCCACCACACGTGGCTGAATATTTCCTAGATTTTTGGTGAAATTCACAATGTAATGGCTACAGATACAATGCATTTTAAAATTCTGATTTTGATATTTTTCTACATCACATTATTAAGTAAACTTTTTTGGGGGGGCGGGGAGGGATACCAGGGATGGAACTCTGGGGTACTCAACCACTGAGCCACACCCCCAGCCCTATTTTGTGTTTTATGTAGAGACAGGGTCTCACTGAGTTGCTTAGCGCCTCGCCGTTGCTGAGGCTGGCTTTGAACTCGTGATTCTTCTGTCTCAGTCTCCTGAAGTGCTGGTATTACAGGCATACGCCACTGTGCCTGGCTTTAAGTAGATTTTTAATAGATAATAAAATAAGCTCAGATCTGTATCTGATTTGTTTGCTGATTTCCATGGAGACAATACTATTATGGATGATTTCAAGCTATTCACTTGATGCCATTGGTCATAGAGTGGAAGAAGAGACAATATTCACTAGCCTGTCATTCTATGGTATTTCCCCTATAAAGGACCATAGGTATGGGTCATCATGCCTGCCTCTGTTGAAGAGGATTTTTTTGTTTTATTTTGTTTATAACATAACAGGAATCCTGAAAGTAAAATTGTTATGCTTAATTGGGCTGGGTGTGTCCTCAGTGGTATAATGTGTGCTTACGGTGCACAAGGTCCTGGGTTTGACACCAAGCACCAAAATTTGTACATATGTACATAAAATTTGTATTGACACTTTTTTTTTTTTTGGTGATTCTGGGCATTGAACCCAGGCCTCATACATGGTAGGCAAGTGTTCTACTACTGAGCTGTATCTCCAGCCCTTTACTAAGAATTTAAATGTGCTTTATCAGTGTAAAATACTTCCATAAAAGCTGTGTATACTGGCAAGTTATATGAAAAAACAGAGTGCCTTTTAATTTTTGGTAATTACTTCAGAAATCATAGGATAAATAGATTTATAACTTTCCAAATGAAAGCCTTTGAAGAGTTAGAAAAAAGCCCTGGATTTTAAAATATTTTTCTAGAATGAATTGTGCTTTTTCAATGTCATTTTTTATTATTGTTAATATCATTATCTCTTTGTTTAGGTTCGATTAGTGATAATAGATGGCATTGCTTTTCCTTTTCGTCATGACCTTGATGATCTATCTCTTCGAACTCGATTACTGAATGGCCTAGCCCAGCAAATGATCAGCCTTGCAAATAATCACAGATTAGCTGTAAGTATTACTGGTCAAGAGTGCGTAAAATATTAAATGTCTACAAATACCAAGGTAGATTTTGCCTTACTAAAAAGGAAAAAAATTCATATATGCAGGGTTTTTTTGGTGTTTTGGTACACAGGATTAAACCCAGAGGTACTTTACCACTGAGCCACAGTCTCCAGTCTTCTTTTTTTTTTTTTTAATCTTGAGACAGGGTCTCACTAAGTTGCTTAGGGCCTAACTAAGTTACTAAGGCTGGCCTTGAACTTTTGATCCTCCTGCTTGAGCTTCCTAAGCTGCTAGGTTTATAGGTAGATTACACCACCACACCAAGTAGATACAGTTTTGAAGGTTGTATTATTTTGGTTTTGTTTGTAAAAAGAATTCTTTTTTTTTTTTTACTGAGGATTGAACTCAGGGGTGCTCGACACTGAGCCACATCTGCAGCCCTATTTTGTGTTTTTATTTAGAGACAGGATCTCACTGAGTTGCTTAGCACCTTGCTTTTGCTGAGGCTGGTTTTGAACTCGTGATTCTCCTGTCTCAGCCTCCCAAAGTGCTGGGATTACAGGCGTGTGCCACTGCACCCAGTGTGTAAAAAGAATTAATACCAGGCATGGGTGTTTTGTGTCCATTTTCCTGCAAAATAACAAGCATAATCAATGTAATTTTTAAAAAACAGACTGATAAATAAATGCCATCTTTGGTAATTGTATTGTTTTCTTTATCTAAATAAATATTTGATGTTTCTGAGGTAAGCCCTTTTAACATCCTCGTTTTTCTTTACTGAATCTTTGATCATTTCATAGTGAATAATCAGAGGCTCATAGATCGAAAAATATCATAATGTAAACAGCCTAGTATGTTAACGTAGATCCAACTCTGAGATTTGAAATGTGAAGAGAGAGGTAAATATAAGCTCAGAAATGAAGAGATTAAGTCAGGTGCACTGGTGCACGCCTATAGTCCCAGCACTTTGGGAGGCTGAGACAGGAGAACCGAGAGTTCAAAGCCAGACTCAGCAATGGCGAGGTGCTAAACAGCTCAGTGAGACCCTGTCTCTACATAAAACAAAATAGGGCTGGGGATGTGGCTCAGTGGTTGAGTACCCCTGAGTTCAATCCCTGGTACCAAGAAAAAAAAAAAGGATTAAAAAAAAAGTAAACTTTTATTTTTGTCTTTGACATCACACAAAATACTAAACCAGTTTTGAATTTACAGTCCTCCTGCCTCAGTCTCCTGAGTAGCTAGAATTACAGGCCTGCGCCACATGTGGCTTTTTTATTTTTTTAAACTTTAGACCATCTGTTTACCATTACTTTCCACTCTGCTACCTGACCCTACCACTCACAAACATACTCTTGTCTAGGAGGAAGATGGAAGATCAAACTGTTTTACTTAATTTCTTTGTTTTTACCCTGATTAGAGTCCTTCAGCACATTCTTTAATCCTTCAGCACATTCTTCAATACATCATAAGCTTATAAAGAATTACCTCTTTAAAATTTAAAATATACATATTTTCTTTGATTTTTAGATTTTTTTGCCATGTTCTGAGAAGGATAGCTTCTATGTTTGAATTAATTTTTGCTGCTAATTCAGCATTGTTAGTACCTGAATCAGTGAAGAATACCCAGTAGAGGGCACTCAGGTCTAACGGGTTGCATAGTTTTTTAAGTTTATTTTCCTGAGACTGGATTTCACTGTTACCCAAACTGGACTGGAACTTGAGATCCTCCTGCCTCAGCCTGCTGAGGGGCTGGAATTACATGGGAGTTTCACCCCATCTAACTGGGTTTTTGTTTTAACAGAAATAGCTTCATCTTTTTTCTTTCTGTCTTTCTGTGGTCCTGGGAATGGAACCCAGGGCCTCATACATGCTAGGCAAGTATTCTATTACTGGGCTATGTTCCCAGCCCTTCTTATGTTTTATTTTGAGATAGATTCTTGTTAAATTTTCTAGGTCCCAAACTTGGAATCTTTTCTGACTCAGCCTCCCTAGTGGCTGGGAGTACAGGCACATGCTACTGCACCTGACTTCATATCATTTTTTTTTTATTTTTGGGGGTAGGGGTGCTGGAAATCAAACCCATGGTGCACTACCACTGAGCTATATCCCTGTCTCTTCTTTAAATTTTAATTGTGAGACAGGGTTTTGCTAAGTTGCTGAGGTTGATTTAGAACTTGGAATCCTCTTTCCTCAGCCACCTGAGTTGCTGGGATTACAGGTGTGTGCCACCATGCCCAACTAGAACAAATTTATTAATGTGAAAGTATTAAACCAAAGGAATCTGGTTTTTTTGTCCTGCAGAACTAGAAATTGAACTCAGGTGCACTTTACCACTGAGCTATATACCTGCAGCCTGTTTTTATTTTGGGGGGGATGGGAGGGACAGGATCTAGTTAAGGGTCTAAGTGTTGCTTAGGGTCTTGCAGAGCTGCTGAGGCTGTCCTCAAATTTGCAACCCTGTGCCTCAGCCTCCCTAGACAGGGCCTTGCTAGGTTGCTGAGGCTGGCTTTGAATTTCTGATCCTCCTGCCTCAGCCTCCCAAGCTGCTAGGATATAGGCATGCACCACCAAGCCCGGCTAGAAATACATTATAAAGGACTTTCCTAGCTGGGTGTGGTGATGTAGGCCTGTAATCCCAGTGGCTTGGGAGGCTGAGACAGGAGGATTGCAAGTTCAAAGCCAGCCTTAGCAAGAGCTTGGCTCTAAGCAACTCAGTGAGACCCTGTTTCTAAATAAAATACAAAATAGGGCTGGGGATGTGGCTCAGTGGTCAAGTGCCCCTGAGTTTAGTCCCTGTACCCCCCTCAAATATATTTCTTTAAGTATTAGCAGAAAATTTTTATAACTGCTTTAATAGGGTGAATTCACATGTCATGAAACTCACCCTTTTAAAAATACATAATTCAGTGTTTTGGGCAAATTCAGAAAGTCATGGAACCATCACCATTGTCTAATTTTAGGAAGTTTCTAGTCACTCCCAAAAAGAAATCTCTGCTCTACAATGACCTTCACACTATTAAAAATGTCTGGTCCTTGGGGATGGGATTGTAGCTCAGCGGTAGAGCGCTTGCCTCGCATGCGTGAGGCCCTGGGTTCGATCCTCAGCACCACATACAAAGCAATAAAAAAATAAAGACATTGTGTCCATCTACAACTAAAAAAAATATAAAAAAAAAAAAATGTCTGGTCCTTTACTTTCTTCTTTAAGATCTCATGGAAAGTTCTTGTCACAACCTTGATGTCATATACAAGAAAAGTAATTCCATATAGTCCCAGATTTAAAAACAAAAATCATTCTGCCCTCCCTATAGTCCCAAACAACCACTCATCTACTTTTTGTCTCTTTGAATTTGTCTCTTCTGGAT
This sequence comes from Geosciurus inauris, assembly GCA_004024805.1. Classification (NCBI taxonomy): domain Eukaryota; kingdom Metazoa; phylum Chordata; class Mammalia; order Rodentia; family Sciuridae; genus Geosciurus; species Geosciurus inauris. The sequence goes on along the minus strand of PVHX01029663.1, from coordinate 8,843 downwards.
GTTTCATATAAATAGAATCATACAATATATGACCTCTTTTGTATGGCTTCCTTCACTTAGCATAATGTTCTCAATACTCATCCATGTTGAACTGGGGATATAGCTTAGTGGTGGAATGCTTGCCTAGCATATTAAAAATGAAACAAAACAAAACAACCAGGCATGGTGGTACACTCCTGTAATCCCAGCAGATGAGGCGCTAAGCAACTCAGTGAGACCCTGTCTCTAAATAAAACACAAAATAGGGCTAGGGATGTGGCTCAGTGGTCAAGTACCCGAGTTCAGTCCCTGGTACCGCACCCCCCTCACCCAAAAAAACCTCACCTACATTTATCCATGTTGTAGCATATATCAGTGTCCTTTTATTGATTTATTTTATTTTATTGGTATTAGTGCTTGAACCCTGAGGAGCTTTACCACTGAGCCACATCCCCAGCCTGTTTTTCTTTTATTTTTGGTACTGGGGATTGAACTCGGGTAGTTTACCATGGAGCTACTTCCTCAGCTGTTTTTATTTTTTATTTTGAGACAGGGTCTTGCTAAGTTGTTTAGGGCCTCATTAATTTCTTTTAATTTTGGTACTGGGGATTGAACTCAGGGGCACTTGACCACTGAGCCACATCCCCAGCCCTATTTTGTGTTTTATGTAGAGACAGGGTCTCACTGAGTTGCTTAGCACCTTGCCATTGCTGAGGCTGGCTTTGAACTTGCAATCCTCCTGTCTCAGTCTCCCAAAGTGCTGGGATTAGAGGCACTGTGCCTCTGGCACTGTGCGCCACTGTGCCTTGCTGGACATCACACCTCTAAGTAAAAAGTGTGAGCATAAGTAAATATTCTAGATGCTAAAATTTAAGCAGAATGTACAATAAGATGTATTATTCAGCATTTGGGGAATGCTAGTTAGTCATACACTTCAGTTAATTACCAGTTTAAATTCCTGCCTAGCTTGTTCTAAGATGCCTGGTGTGATGCAACAAATGAGGAAAGTACTATGGCACTTAAGGAGTGAATAATAAAAAAAAGTCATGTAATTCATTTGGTATCTGATTGAGATCTAAATGAGATCTAACAGAATTATTTTTAGCTAATCAAAAATTTTTAGTATGTTGCCATTGGCAATAAAATGGCTAAACAGCCTTTTCTTTTTTTAAAATCATTTTATTGTTGTTTATTTTTTATTTGTTGATGAGTATTGAACCCAGGGCTTTAAGCATGCTAGGCAAGTGTTTTACCACTGAGCTATCTCCTCAGCCCAAACTGCCTTTCCTTGAGAGCTTGGAGGTTCTAGCAGGGGAATACACCTACTCATATACCCTTGACTGAAGAACAGTCCTCAGATCACCCTCTTGGACCAAGCATGCAGCTTTGGGAGGGATGCACATGGAGAGGTGAGGAAGAAAGGGGATACCCTTCTAGCCAGCCAGAGTTAGCTGACTCAACCCAGGTGATAAATGGGTGACAGATTTTATAGCCAGATTGCCCTCACATCCTGAACAGCATTTTCTTTCTTAGTCTAATGAGACATTTTTTCTTTAAAGTAGGCGTCTTTTATTGCTTTTCTGAGAATTTTTTTTCTCTATCATAGTTTCAGCTTGCAAAAGTAACTATCTTCTTTCTGGGGGGAAGGTCAATATTGGAAGAATATTTAAAATAACCATTTTTGGCTGGGCACAGTGGCACATGCCTTTAATCCCAGTGGTTTGGAAGGCTGAGGCAAGAGGATCATGAGTTCAAAGCCAGCCTCAGCAACTTAGAGAGGCCCTAAGCAACTCAGTGAGACACTGTCTTTAAGTAAAATACAAAAAAGGGGCTGAAGATGTGGCTCAGTGGTTGAGTGACCCTGGGTTCAATCCCTAGTACCAAAAAAAAAAATATGAACAATAATAAATGCTGGAGAGGATGTGGAGAAAAAGGAACGTTTTTACACTATTGGAGGGATTGTAAATTAGTACAGCCACTATGGGAATCAGTAGTAAGGTTCCTCAAAAGACTAGATATGGAACCAGCATATGACCCAGATATTCCATTCCTTGGTATTTATCTTGAAAAATTAAAGTCAGCATACAATACATGCATACTATTGTTTATAGCAGCACAATTCACATTAGCTAAACTATGGAGTCAGTCTAGGTGTCTATCAACAGATGAATGGATAAAAGAAAATGTGGTATATGTACACAGTGGAGTTTTATTCAGCCATAAGGAAAAATGGAATTATGTCATTTGTAGGAAAATGAATGGAACTTGAGATTATCATGTTAAGTGAAATAAGTAATATTCAGAAGGTCAAAGGTTTTCTCTCATTTGTGGAAGCTAGAGAGGAAAAAGGAAAAGATAGGTTTTGGAGTGATAACATGGAAAAAGGAAAAGATAGGTTTTGGAGTGATAACATGGAGATCAGCAGTATAGAGGAAAAGGACGGGAGGAGGAAGAGAGGGGAAGTGCTGGGGTAGGAATATTGTCAGGTTATTATATTGTTATCCTGTGTACATGTACTAATATGTAACAACAAATTCCACCATTATGTACAATTACATGCACCAATAAAAAATGTGGAGAGAAAAAAATTTCTTAAAAAAGCTTGGGAGTGGGCACAGGGGATGTAAGTCAGTGATAGAGTGCCCCTGGATTTAATCCTTAGTACCACCAAAAAAAAAAAAAAATGGCGTTGTGTGGAGGGGTAGCTCATAGTTAAATTATGTGCTTAGAATACACAAAGCCCTGGGTTCAATCCCTAGAATCAAAAAATAAAGTGATTGTCAAAACATGGAATTTTTTCTATAGGCCACGTTTTCATCCAAGAGAATTAGCAATATTTTTAACTTTGAAGGTTATCTCTGAGTACAGCAATAAGTGGTTATTACTATCAAACTGTTACAGTTTTATTTTAGAATTTGATCTGGTTACTGAGTTTTCTACTTCTATTTGTATTATACTTTATGAATTTAGAGCTCATATATTTTTTTTTTTGGTACTGGGGATTGAACTCAGGGGTACTCGACCACTGAGCCACATCCCCAGCCCTATTTTGTATTGTATGTAGAGACAGGGTCTCACTGAGTTGCTTAGCACCTTGCCATTGCTGAGGCTGGCTTTGAACTCGCGATTCTCCTATCTCAGCCTCCCTAAGTGTTGGAATTACAGGCGTGAGCCACTGCGCCCGGCTAGAGCTCATATTTTTTTTCACTTGTTTTTTCTCTGTAAAATGATAAATTTTAATATCATATTTGTCCCTTCCTAAAAATAAAAAGATTTGAGGTTTTCATTCCTTTGAATAAAGATATTCTAGGGAGGCAATAATGGTAAAGAATTCTGATTCAATCTTCCAGAGCCTCTGATTTCTCATGTGTCAAACTGTAATAACAAATCCCATTTAGCCACTTGCAGTGGTGCTACCTATAATCCAAGAGACTCAGGAGGCTGAGGCAGGAGGATTACAGATTCAAGGCCAGTCTCAGCAATTCAGCAAAGCCCTAGACAACTTTGGGAGATCCTGTCTCAAAATAAAAAATAAAAAGTTCTGGGAATGCAGCTCAGTGGTAAAGATGCAGAAATACAGTACCAAAATAAAGTACCAAAAATACAATCAATCAATCAATCAAATAGTACCCCATTATAGAATAGTTTTGTAAAGATACGATAATGAAAGTAAATTGTATTTAAAAGTTTCTGGCATGTATTCAGTACTCAATAAATATTCATTATCACTATCGATGTTGCTGCTACTGTTCTCATTATTTTACTGACTTACACAAAACTTGAATTTTAAAAGAAGTTTTTTCAGTTGAAGCTTCAAATTATGAAGCTTTTGTTCTTCAAGTCTTCATTTAGTATTTGGTTTGACTTATTTTATTCTAACATTTTCACAGAAAGAACTTCTCTGTTCTTATCAAGGTTAGGCAATTCACAGTAATCCACAGATGGTAAGGAACCTGCAGAGTTTTGCTCTGTAGTCCAATCTCTTACTGGCTATACCATACCACCCTCCCGGGGATTGAACTCAGGGGCACTCGACCACTGAGTCACATCTCCAGCCCTATTTTGTGTTTTATGTAGAGACAGGGTCTCACTGAGTTGCATAGCACCTCGCCATTGCTGAGGCTGGTTTTGAACTTGCAATTCTCCTGTCTCAGCCTCCCAAAGTGCTGGGATTACAGGCGTGTGCCACTGTGCCTGGCTCCCTGTTCTTACCTATTAAAAAGTTTTCTGATTGGGTGCCTCAGGCAGGAGGATTATAAGTTTGTCAGCCTGGGCAACTTAGACTTTGTGTCAAAATAATAAAAATTAAAAGGGCTGGGGATAGCTCAGTGGTAACATGGCCCTGTATTCAGTCTCCAGTACTGAAAGAAACAAATTTTCTCTGAATGTGTAGAGCATCATGAACAAGGAAGAAGTATAGCTTTCCCTCAAAAGAGTAACACTAACTCTTTTTTAAAAAGTGTTTTTGTAAGCCGGGCGCAGTGGCTCAAGCCTGTAATCCCAGTACTTAGGGAGGCTGAGACAGGAGAATCGCGAGTTCAAACCCAGCCTCAGCAATGGCGAGGCACTAAGCAACTCAGTGAGACCCTGTCTCTACATAAAACACAAAATAGGGCTGGGGATGTGGCTCAGTGGTTGAGTACCCCTGAGTTCAATCTCCAGTACCTAAAAAATAAAAAGGTTTTTGTAGTTGTAGATGAACAGCATGCCTTTATTTTATTTATTTCATTTTTATGTGGTGCTAAGGAATCAAACCCAGTGCCTCATACATGCTAAGTAAGTACTCTGCTACTGAGCTACAGCCCCAGCCCTAAGACCAAATCTTTTTTTTTTTTTTTTTTTGGTACTAGGGATGGAACTCAGGGGTACTCAACCACTGATCCATATCCCCAGCCCTATTTGGTGTTTTATTTAGAGACACGGTCTCTCTGAGTTGCTTAGCGCCTCACCGTTGGTGAGGCTGGCTTCGAACTCTGGATTCTCCTGTCTCAGCCTCCCAAAGTGCTGGAATTACAGGTGTGCACCACCGCACCCGGCTCTAACACCAACTCTTGATGTTGCTTTGCTGCAATTGTTGTTTGTCATTTATGATCATTCTACTCTTCTTTTTTCTGGAGGAGGGCAATTGAGCCCACATATGTTTAACCACAGCCACACCCCCAGCCCTCTTTTTATATTTTATTTAGGGACAGAATCTCACTGAGTTGCTTAGGATCTTGCTAAGTTGCTGAGGCTGACTTTGAACTCACAATCCTCCTGCCTCAACCTCCTGAGATGCTGGGATTCCAGGCATGCACCACCATGCCTGGCTCAATATTCTCTTCTTTTGAGATCTACCAGCTCTGTTTAACAGCTGTGATTTTTGTCAAGTTACCTACTTTTTCCATGCCTTAGTTTCTCCAGCTCTAAAACTGACAATATTAATATTAATAACCCAGCACCCAAAATGTTACTGGGTTTGTGGCAAGCCTTCAATAAATAGTAGCTAATATTGTGCTGTGTGTGGTGGAACACAACTGTACTCTCATCTACTTGGGAGGCTGAAGCAGTAGAGTTGCAAGTTCCAGACTTGGCAACTTAGTGGTAGAGCATGTGCATAATGCCTTGGGTTCCATCCCCATTATGGGAAAAAAGAAAATAATGTTTTCAGATAACTAATTTTTATGGGAATACTTTTTTTTTTTGTACTAAAGATTGAACCCAGGGCATTTAATCACTAAGCAAAATCCCCAGCCGTTTTTGTTTTTTATTTTGAGACAGGGTCTTGTTAAGTTGCTTAGGGCTCCCTTAAGTTGCTGAGGCTGGCTTTCAATTTGTGATCCTCCTGCCTCAACCTCCCAAGTCATTGGGATTACAGGCATGTGCCACTGGCTGACCTTATGAATATACTGAAAGAAATGTATTGGAAAATTTTTTATTATCTAAATGTACTTGTGTTTAACATTTTCTTTAGCAGTTATTGTATTCAGAAATCACAGGACAATTTATTTGATTATTTTGGGGGAAGACTCATGTGACTTTCTTACATTTTTGCTTTTGTAGGTAATTTTAACCAATCAAATGACAACAAAGATTGATAAAAATCAGGCCTTGCTGGTTCCTGCATTAGGTAGGCAAATTAATGAGATGAGCATTTTTAGTTTAACATTTTTCTGTTTTTTCATTTGATGTTTATTGAGTGTTATAAGTTCCATGAAAGCAGAGAGTATTTATTTTGCTTATTGACAAATCTTAGCACCAAGCACAGTGCCCTGAGACACTGACTGATTCTTTCACTAATTTAACAAATATTTACTGAGTATTTACTCTGTCAACTATTCTCTCAGGTATAAATATTCAAAAGATGACTATTATTATTAAAACCTCACAGTCTTAGTAAAGAGAAAAGAGTAAATCCATTTAAATACATACCATTCTATCATGAGTAGACTTATGACTCTGTTCCTAGCCTCAGCATGATTTTGTTAGAACAAAATGCTACAAGATGTATTTCCACTAAAATATATAGGAATATTTATTTTACCAGGCACAATGATGCATATCTATCGTTCCAGCTACTTGGGGGACTGAGATAGAAGGCTCACTTGAGGCCAGGAGTTTGAGGGCAGCTTGAACAACATAGATCCCATCTTAAAAAAAAAAAGGAATATTCTGTTAGAGTTTTTTTTTTTTCTTCTTCTGGGGGTCAAAAATGTGTTAGTAGGAAGGATGACATGGAAGACTGATACACTGAATGATATATATAAGTTCCTTAGATGCAAAAGATGCTAATGATTTGTAACATGTCCCTAAATCAGTAAAACTCTATTAATTTAAGCATGTGACTCACGTCCCAGGATTTTTAAATCCAAGTACGTTCTTGTGAAAAAATTTGATGAAGTAAGACTATATTTTGTCAGGGATATTCTAAGGAACTTAGAACGTGGCAATATAAAGTTATGTGCTTTTCTTGCAGGGGAGAGTTGGGGACATGCTGCTACAATACGACTAATTTTTCATTGGGACAGAAAGCAAAGGTAGGTACAGAAACAAGTTAATAATTGTGAATATTATGTTAATTATACTCAACACCTATTAGTTTCTTAGAGCTAGTTCTCAGGGCAAGATTTATAGTGACCCATAAACAAATGCTTTTGCTTCCTTGTGTGGCATTACTTAGGCCAAACATAGAAGCATATTGTTATGTTGCACATTTAACTACATAGAGAATTTTTTGGTTTTTTAAATGATGGGGTGCACGCACCTAAAACAAATATGTGACTAAGGAATGCCACCTTCTAAAGCTTTTGAAATAATTTATTAGCCATATAGAAGGAGGTGGTACTCTGTGTTCCTGGAAGGAACTGAAAGAAGAATAAAGACAAAAGAAATATTTTGAGGTTAGCTTTAGTACTAATTTATATGGAAAATGGGATGGCTTTTTAGTTGCTTAATATAGTTGTATGAAATCGTGTCTTTCTTTCTTTTTTTTGTATTCTGCTTTTATTACCCAGTTACTTACCCACCTTTCACAAGTATTGTTCTTTAAAATAAAATCATGGCAGCATGAAACCTTGATGTTTGTTTTTAAAGCTGCTGAGCTATTGAATGAACCAGGTTTCCTTTTCTTTAAAATAGGCCATTGAAAGCTATGAAGTCTTTTATTCTGTGCTTCAAAAAATGTCAGATTTATGCCAGCCTTTCTGCCTTGTGATTAATTGGCATAACCTACAGAACCTGTATGGAAATACTCTAATAATGGAGGAAACTGAGGCAGTATGTGGGTAAAGATGGAATAGTCACCTAAATACATATTGGGCCTCATCAGTAATATTGTCTGTTTATTTTTCTCTAAGCTGCATTTGTTTGTTCTAAAACTGAAAAAGAAAATGCATAAGTTAGGTTTTACTGACACTAAGCTCATAGCAAAACTAATTATATTTGGGCATACATATTTTGCATTGATTGATGCGGTTTTTGTCTCCTTGAAAGATTAGTATTTCCAGGGCCTGGGGCTGTAGCTCAGTGGTAGAGCGCTTGCCTAGCATCCGTGAGGCACTGGGTTCGATCCTCAGTACCACATATAAATAATAAATGAATAAAATAAAGATCCATCAGCAACTAAAAAAAAAGTTTTAAAAAAGATTAGTATTTCCAGCTAGGCATGGTGGCACACACATGTAATCCCAGCTACTCAGGAGGCTGAAGGAAGAGGATTGCAAGTTCGAGGGCAGCCTTGGCAACTTAGCAAGACCTTTTCTCAAAATTAAAAAAATGGAGGGTGCTGGAGATGTAGCTTACTGGTAGATTACCCTAGGACTGAAAAAAAAAAGGGGGGGGGGAAGAGGTGGTATTTCCAAAGAGCTTAGATAACTTTTTTCCCCCATAATTTTGTCATCTTTCTGTTGTTGTGACAAAATAACCTGAGAAAAACAATTTAAAGGAGGAAAGATTTATTTTGGCTCACAGTTTCAGACAATTCAATAGTTGCTTGGTCCCCATCACTGTGGGCTTCTGTTGAAGAGAACATCATGGTATGGTGGTTGTGGAGCAAAACTGCACACCTCATGATGGCAAGAAGGGGGCCAGGGGAAGCAACTGGGACAAGATGTAGTTTTTAGGGGTATGATCCCAGGAATTCACTCCCTTCAATTAGATCCCACTTCCTACAGTTGTTTTTTTTGGTGGGGAGGTATCAGGGATTGAACTCAGGGGTTCTAGACCACTGAGCCACATCCCCAGCCTTATTTTGTGTTTGTGTAGAGAGGGTCTCACTGAGTCGCTTAGTGCCTCGCCATTACTGAGGCTGGCTTTGAAGTCACGATTCTCCTGTCTCAACCTCCCAAAGTGCTGGGATTACAGGTGTGCGTCATTGCACCTGGCTC
>PVHX01029662.1:0-16668 GCA_004024805.1 Geosciurus inauris | reverse complement strand
TGGCACCAGGGACTGAACTCAGGGGCACTCGACCACTGAGCCACATCCCCAGCCCTATTTTTTGTGTTTTATGTAGAGACAGGGTCTCACTGAGTTGCTTAGTGCCTCGTCATTGCTGAGGCTGGCTTTGAACTCGCGATCCTCCTGTCTCAGCCTCCCTAAGTGCTGGGATTACAAGCGTGAGCCACCGCGCCCGGCTCACAGGAAGACTTTGGGCAAAAATGAGCTGTGTTCCCATTAACTCCTCCACTGCACACTTTCCAGCCACGTTAGAGGTGCTTAGAGTTCCTGACTGTCTGGAACTGATATATTAGTCATGTATTTAGATACTTGCACTGAAATTAAGTCTGAAGACAAACAAGCAGTCTATAGAGCCTAAATAAAAATGTTCATAATTTGTGAGACCTTTTTGTTTTTAGTACTCTGTATGTTAATGAGGAAACTTAGTATATTTGCTACAGGATGATACTGGATGCAAGTCTAGGCACCAGACGGTGGTCTCCCAACTAACGCAATTTAAAAAAAAAAAAAATAGTGTTTATCCAGCTCTTACTAAATGCCAGTTCCTATGCTTATAAGCTCTTTACATATGTTATCTTATTTAATACTGACAATAATCCTATGGAAATTGATGTTATGTCCTTCCTCACATTATGGATCAGCATCCACTTAGCAACGAGTACATTCGGCATTTGGTTTTCTGAGATTGGCTTACTTCACTTAGCATGATATTCTCCAACTCCATCCATTTACCTGCAAATGCCATAATTTTATTGTCCTTTATTGCTGAGTAATATTCCATTGTGTATATATACCATAGTTTCTTTATCCATTCATCTATCGAAGGGCATCTAGGTTGGTTCCACAGTTTAGCTATGGTGAACTGAGCTGCTATAAACATTGAAGTGGCTGTGTCACTGTGGTATGCTGTTTTTTAAGTCTTCTGGGCATAGACCGAGGAGTGGGATAGCTGGGACTGTTAGGATGGTGGCCACCTGATGCAGCCAGGAGATCCCTTTATTCAGGGGATGGGCGCCAGGCGAAGGAAGGAGGAAAAAGGGAGGCGGAAAGGACGCGAGGCAGGGAATTTGTAGAGCCCAGCTACAAACCACGCGGCGAGCTTTGGATTGGTCAGTTCAAAACTGGCCCGATAGGTATGCGGGGATGATCTTCTTTGATGTGGCCGGAAAGGTAACCTGAGAGGCCAGGCTTTGTTCTCCCCGGTGGAATATTCAGGAGAAGAACTGCCTGGGGCAGGAGCTGCCTTAGGCTTTTGGAGAAGGAATGTGAAAATTAAATAACAAAAGGGCTGCTTTTTACCTTACGGGGTCAAATGGTGGTTCCATTCCAAGTTTTCTAAGCAATCTCCATACTGCTTTCCAGATTGGTTGTACCAGTTTGCAGTTGCACCAGCAATGTATGAGCGTGCCTTTTTCTCCACAACCTCGCCAACACTTACTGTTGTTTGTATTCTTTTTTTTTTTTTGGTACTGGAGATTGAACTCAGGAGTACTTGACCACTGAGCCACATCCCCAGCCCAATTTTGTGTTTTGTATAGAGACAAGGTCTCACTGAATTGCTTAGCGCCTCACCATTGCTGAGGCTGGCTTTGAACTTGAGATTCTCCTGTCTCAGCCTCCCTAAGTGCTGGGATTACAGGCTTGCGCCACCGCGCCCGGCTCTGTTGTTTGTATTCTTGATAATTGCCATTCTAACTGGTGTGAGATGAAATCTTAGAGTAGTTTTGATTTGCATTTCTCTGATTGCTAGAGATGTCGAACATTTTTTCATATGTTGATTGATTGTATATCTTCTTCTGTGAAGTTTGTGTTCAGCTTTTTGGCCCATTTATTGATTGGGTTATTAGTTTTTTTGGTGATATGTTTTTTGAGTTCTTTATATATCCTGGAGATTAGTGCTCCATTGAATGTGCGTGTGTCAAAGATTTGTTCCCAGAATGTCAGCTCTCTGGAGTATAAGGGGGGAGGGGGAATGGGGACAGTAAAGGTGGTGGAATATGATGATCATCATAGCCCTAGCTTTATGTATGACTGCATGGATGTTGTGATTCTATATCACTTACAACCAGAGAAATGAAATGTTATCCTCCATCTGTGTACAATGAATCAAATTGCACTCTGTTATCATGTAAGCCTAAATAGAACAAATAAATTTTAAAAAAATAATAAAAAAATTGACATTATTATGTTGTTATTATAAATAGGGGACAATTGAGTCACAGAGTTGATAATTTGCTGAGGTCCACACAGTTGATAACTGTGTGGACCTGACTCCAGAGCCAGAATGCTTCTCCATCCCCCATTTCTCCTTGGTAACCACAGGAGAAAGGTTGGTGTATATCACATGGTGGTTGAATGGGCCATGGAGGAAGACAGCTCAAGATTGGAATCTAGAAGGACCATAAATGTCTAATACTGAAAAACTTGGAAAAATATTTTTAAAAAAGGATATCTTTCAACAGAGAAGTGTGGCCATAGGCATAAATGTACTCAAATGGTGTTGAGCTGATGAAAACATTACAGGTCCCAAAGATTTCATACCCACGTGGTCTACACCACTTTAGAATATTTTACGTTTTAGCCTCTAAAATAATGTATTAGCTTCTAATATCCAAAATGTTTGTGAGATGTTGACCAGAAGGAGGGAGCAGGAAGATTGGTTCTTGAGTTTGTACTTCCATTACAAAGACAAAAAGGAAGAAATACAGACAGACATAGGAGTACTAGGATTTGTTTCATTCATGATGAAAATATGATTAAAACTCTCATCATTCTCAAAGAAAACTCTGAGACAGAAGCCAGCTCAGAGACATTTCAAAACAAGCACATTTTGGTGAGTAGGAAGTCTATATCCAGCAGTTAATAAGAAGTAGCTATCACTTACTGAGCACTTGCTGTAACCAGGTACATGGTACCTGATGAGTACTTTATGAATAGTTTCAGGCAGTAAGTAGCATTATGGAAATGCAAGGTTCAGGTCAGTGCAGGGGCACACACCTGTAGCTGCAGCTACTCTTTTTTTTTTTTTTTTTAAATTTTTTTTCAGTTGTAGATGAACAGATATCTTTGTTTTATTCATTTTTATGTGGTGCTGAGGATCGAACCCAGTGCCTCACGCATGCAAGGCAGGCACTCTACCACTGAGCTACAATCCCAGCCCCAAGCTGCAGCTACTCTTGAGGACGAGGGAAGAGGATCACAAGTTCAAGGCCAGCTTAGGCAATTTATTGAGACCCTGTCACAAAATAAAAAAACGAAAAGAGTTGGGGAGATAGCCAAGTGGTAAAGCACCTGTGGGTTCAACCCCAAGTACCACCACCACCAAAAAAAAAAAAAAAGAAAGAAAAAGAATTAAGAAGAAAAAATGCAAGGCTCTAATAGGTAAAGGACTGGGTAATGGGCAAAGCTGGATTCTCACCTAGGTCATTGAACTCTGAAGCCACTGGACTTAACTGGAATGTTCTACAGTGTGGAGCACAAGGTGGTTGAGACCAGGGATCCTGTTGCACACTTCCCACCTCCAGAAACCAGAGAGCTCAGGGACCATATTTGTTGAAATTGCTACTATCAGGGCCACAATATGTTCTCTTAAAAGGCAGAGTTAGAATGAATGAATGACTAGACTAGCAGGAGACCCTTAAGAGTTCAGGAAGGAAAAGAGGAAGCTGGCAGGTAAAAAGTGGTATTTGAAAGAAAGAACCAAAAAGCCTAGTTTATTTGGAAAAATAACAACAATAAAAACATGCTGTACACAAATCAAATTACCTTTTCAAAGAGGCTAGCACCAAATATACAACTTTTCTGAATTAAATCAGCTTATTGAAATGGGGTAGTGGTTTGGGACTTCTCAAAGTTGTCAGACTGCCAAGGTTTTCTGCTTTCCTCTGAGGGTTAATCCAGCTGCCTACAAGCTTAAGTATCTCAGGAATCTCTGTTGTTGCTCTCCTTATTTTCTTGTTGTTATTGTGGGGTAAGGGGAAGATCTAGACAAGCAGCCAGGAGCAAGTTATTCCAGGAGGAGATTCCAGTCTACAGAACCCAAGGACCATGCCTAGCGTGGTGGCACATAACTGTAATTCCAGTTGCTTGGGAGACTGAGGCAAGAGGAGCACAAGTTTGAGGCCAGCTTGGGCATTTAGTGATCTCTTGTCTAGCATGAATAAATGCCCTGGATTTAATCCCCAGTACACTTAAAAAAGAAAGGAAGTAAGGAAGAAAAGAAGGAAAGAAGAAAACAAGAACCATTCAGGAACTCAGGGGGCTAGAAACAGTTCTCTTCTGTTGTTTTTTGTTTTGTTTTGTTTTGTGTGTGTGTGTGTTCTTTTGTTTTCGGTATTGGGGGTCAAATCCAGGGCCTGGTCATGCTGACAGGCACTCTACCACTGAACTATACCCCCAGCCCTCTCTTCTGATTTTTATCTATTGAGCATACAGACCAAGAACCATACCTTGATCCCATCCCAGAACTTGCTTACAGAGAATCACCCCACCTCTGTCCCTTCTCTGTGGAGTTCTGGAAATGGCAAACTGAAGGCTGCCACTTAGGACAAAGGTGGGGCTGCTGGTCATAGGATTGGAGATTATTCCGTATTTTAGCAAACACTCATGAGCACATTATACCCCAGGCTTTGTACTGAGCAGTGGTGAATTTTATTTCTAAGAAGCAGAATAATCCCTCAAGTCTATTTTAAGCTGTTTTATTTATAGAATGAGTGAAGTTTGGACCAAAGAGCTTTATTGAACACATCCTTTGTCACAGTCACAAATTTTCCCATTGGTTTGCTCCCTGCTTTAAATATCCTCAGCATCAGCAGTGATGTCACTTCTGGGGAGAGAGTTACAGTACGCCTGAAGGTGTCCTGGGCAACCTCACACTGAGTTGCACATTGTGAAGGCAGATTGCTTGGAGTATCATTGCTGCAGTTATCAGTGTACTTTTCCTCATCTGTATCTTAAAGGTGCCTACTTGTACATCTGTGAAATGCATAATTTAGTTGCTTCTTGCAGAGTATAATTCTGTGCAGGGTGGTTAGTAAGCAGTTGAAATAAGCAGATCAGGCTACTTTGAGGAGGCATTTGAGACCTGGTGCTGGAAGCAGAAAGCTTAAGATGAATTTTTCCATGATTTGTAACAGTGTCTTATAGAGAGGGACTCATCAGTGATACATCAGAGGAGGACTGGCTTTGGAGATAATCTTGGGTTTGCAAACTGCTTCCCCACGTGCATTCTTCCTAACCTTGAACAAGTTAATTATCAGTTTTCTTAGCTGTTAAATGGAAGTTTTTCATAGAGTGTTAAAACAAAGCCCCTACTCTGTGTTATATGTTCAATAAATATTAGTTTCTTTCCTTGAGCTTATCCTCCACCACCCGCATTTTCCTTCCCACTCCCAACTCACACACTCACTAATTCTGGTTCAGAAATTTTGATTGCACTGATTGGATGATGGGAAGAACTGACCATTTCAGCCCAAGTCTGACTTGCTTAGCAACCAGCCAATTGCCTTTCCATTTTTCTCGGTTGATTTGAATCTACATACACATTAGCAGCTTTCCCCTGAAACCAGTGGCCTTTTTCATCCCTAATACCTTGTCAAATGTTGCATAGCATTTCAGTAACTTATCTTCTACCTGGTGTTGTCAACTCTGTGTGTATACACATGTCTTCACAGAATTCCTTGAGAGCAGGGACTGAGTCTTATTCAATTTCATGTCCCCACGTTCTTAGTGTAGCACATGTAAGTGCTTAGAAAGTATTTGCTGAATAATAGCAGTCAGTTAAAAATGAATCAACTGTCTGTAATCCCAGTGGCTCTGGAGGCTGACATAGGAAGATCACAAGTTCAAAGATGGCTTCAGCATAAGCCGGGCACGGTGGCTCAAGCCTGTAATCCCAGCACTTAGGGAGGCTGAGACAGGAGAATCGTGAGTTCAAAGCCAGCCTCAGCAATGGCGAGGCGCTAAGCAACTCAGTGAGACCCTGTCTCTACATAAAACACAAAATAGGGCTGGGGATGTGACTCAGTGGTCGAGTACCCCTGAGTTCAATCTCCAGTACCCAAAAAAAAAAAAAAAAAGATGGCTTCAGCGATTTAGCAAGGCCCTGTGTCAAACAAAAAAAAAGGCTGGGGATGTGGCTCAGTGGTAAAGCTCTCCTGGGTCAAATCCCCAATACCAATTAAAAGTAAGTTATTCCCATGAACAATACATTCTGTGCTTAGCTTAAAAAGAAAAAAATCCACATTCAAAGCTGAAAGGGACTTGAGAGATTAACCAGATGATGACATTGAAGCTTGAAGGTAGAGCAGTCTTTCTCTGCCTCCACATTAGTAGTTTTAGGCTAGATGCGTTATTGTGCACGGCGGATCTGTTTGTTGTGGGATGTTTAGCAGCATCCCTGGCCTTGACACTCTAGGTACCAGTGACATCCTCATTCCAGTGTGAAAATCAAAAGTATCTCCAGACTTTGTCAGCTGGAGGTGAGAAGCATATTGTCCCTGGTTGAAAAGCCTCTTAGGAAGGCAAAGTCTTTGACTGTAGTTGCCTGGTTCTCCAATCAGGCAAGGAAGCGCTGGAGGCAAAATGTAAGTCTTTGCAGGACATATTTGAGACTGAGTACTTTTTGCCCCTCAGGCCACAATGCCTGTCTTTCATTGGCTGGTGAGTGGTTAGCTTCATCTATTCCATTAAAATACCATGTGTGAACAAGTGCTTCCCAATTACCTTCCAAAGCAAGCATGTACTGAGTGGGCGCTCAATAAATACTTTTAGAAACGCAATTACCTGTGGCCTGCCCACCTGCGGCATCTAAAAATTATACCTAGACAAGTAGACAAATGACTCAGAATGCTTCATGGTCCTGGCTGTACAGTGCTGTTTTGGAGCCAAGCCTCCCAAGCAAGCCTGTTGGATTCTGCTGCTGCTACAGGTCCTAGTATGTCCTTACCTTTGTTAGCCTTTCATGGATTATAAACTGCCTCACATGATGGGCTCTGCCTTAAGCCCCACAACAAGCCTGTGAGGTAGGCAGAGCAGGAACAATTATTCCCATTCTATACATGAAGGAAGTGATTCAGGTCACAGGGCTTGTGAGTGACAAAGCAAGGACCCAGTAGCTGTTCCAACTCTGAGTTTTTCGCCCTTTCCAGTAAGGAATCCAGAACAGCAGCGTCCTGCATGTTGTCCACATCTCCGATCTGCAGGACACTCAGTCCTGAAGGGAATGTGTCGGAGTCTTGACCTGTCCCTACCCCTGCGGTAGCTATTTGTACAATCCTGATGGGAACGTGTGTGCAGGGAAAGAGGCACAGGAGCCTGCAGGCTTGGGGTGAGTGTCAAAGCCTCTCCAGCGTGCCAGACCTTGCTTCCACACTGTTCCCTCAGTCCTGAGTCTCCCAGCCATTTATGGAGAAAGCACAAAGCAGATTCACTTCAGCTTTCTCTGGACATCATGAAAATGGCCAGAACCTTCAAGCCCCAACAGGAAGCTGAGGTTAGACTTCAAGACTAACATGAATAAGTAAGGAAAGCCAAAGCCTTTTGGATCTGAGGGTCTGTTGGGCATTAGAAGTCTATAATTCCATGCCCTAGGAAATACTTTGATGGCTACAGATTCTAGTGTGGACAGGCCTGGATGTGAGTAATGCCTTAATGGGAGTCACATGAGTATTGGCATACAGGTGGGGAAGCTAGTGATTATTCATGGCAAATGTGGATTTTCTCAATTCTGGCAGTTTTTCTAGTGAAGACTTGTCCACTGATACAACTTGCGCCCTCCACCCTGCCCTTTTGGCCCCTCTTTAATATAATGGTTTGCTTAGCTTTCCTTTGACAGAACAAGCCAAGCTGGGCCTCATTGTCCAGGCATCCCAGAATCCATTTTTCACTAAAGAAGATCTGTGTGATAAGATGATTACTTTGTTAATTGGGGTAGATGGAAGCAGGAGTAAAACCCTGACCTCGATTACCTAGGCATTACCAGACAGGTGTGCATCACATACTTAAATGGCCTTATACACGTGTCTAAGGGTAAAACAACAGAGAAAAAAATCCCACAGCAGTCGATTTTCCTCCTAAATCTCATCAAAAAAGGTTCCCACCAGGCATGGTTATGCACGCCTGTAATCCTAGCAACTTGTGAGGTTGAGGCAGGAAATTGCAAGTTCAAAGCCAGTCTTAGCAATTTAGCAAGGCTGTAAGGAACTTAGTGAGACCCTGTCTCAAAATGAAAAATAAAAAGGGCTAGAGATGTAGCACAGTAGTTAAGTGCTCCTGGGTTTAATACCCAGTACCAAAAAGAAAGGTTCTCTGTTCTCCTTTATCAAAGCTACTCCAGGAAAGTCTCATTTGGACAGTGTCCAGGCTTGGAATCCCTCCAGTTGAAGTGCCTGTTGTGCAGTTTCTGGAGGAGAGCGAGCATGGAGTCTGGAAGAAACTCTGGCAAGAGTCCAAGGACTTGGTCTCAAATCCAGGCCTTCCTACTTATGTAGTATGTGACTTTGATCAAGTCTCTTCTCCTCTCGGAGCCTCAGTTTCCACAAAGGTAAATAGGGATGATAGTACTTGCCCTACTCACCTAAGAAAGTAGTTATCAGACTCAAGTAAGGTAGTGGACATGAATATTTTGTAAATCACCATTGAAATAGAAAGAAGGAATTAGATATCTGTTCCAATTCTCTTTTGGAGGGGAGGAGGATACTGGGGATTGAACCCAGGGGTGTTCTACCACTGAGCTACATCCTCAGTCCTTTTTTTTTTTTTTTGAGACAGTGTTTTGCTAAGCTGCTGAGAGTGGCCTCAAACTTGTGATCCTCCCTCCTCAGCCTCCTGAGTGGCTGGGATTACAAGTGCGCACCACTGTGCCCAGCTCTATGTTCTAATTCTTTATAAGGGCTGTCTGTGAACTATTCCCATTGCCTATGTGGAGTAGGGCATGAAGCTTATCCCAGTGTTTGTGGGAAGTGAAATGCTCCAGACTGTGGCAGAAGATTCCGTTTTAGCTACTACTACCTTATTCTGTGATTTAGGCAAGTAACTACCTCTCTGAATCTCAGTTTCTTCATCCAAAAAATAGGAATAATAATGCCTCTCCTCCATTTCCTTCATTTGGAAAATGGGAATATTATAATTGCCCTGCTTTCTTCCCTATGAATTGGAGGAGTTGATAATAACAGCCAGTCTACTTTACTCAGCAGCGAAATAAGTGGGTTGATTTACTTGTTTGCCTGCGTACAATAGACACTTAGCATCATTACAAGATTTGGAAGTTCCAAAGAAAAATACAGTAAATGATGTCAGCCATTATTTATTCAGTGAACATTTATGGAGTGTCTGTTTACTAGGGGACACTTCACAGATGAGAGAAAGCAACACAGTTCCTGCTATTGTAGCTTACAGTCCAATGGGAGAGATAAATATTAATTAAATAATTACATGAAAGATTGTATGTCGCCGGGAGTGGTGGTGCACGCCTGTAATCCCAGCACTTTGAGAGGCTGAGACAGAAGAATTGCGAGTTCAAAGCCAGCCTCAGCAAAAGTGAGGTTGCTAACCAACTCAGTGAGACCCTGTCTCTAAATAAAAACACAAAATAGGGCTGGGGATGTGGTTCAGTGGTCGAGTACCCCTGAGTTCAATCCCCAGTACCAAAAAAAAAAAAAGATTGTATGTCGTAGACATTGCTTTTGAGTATGAAATGTAAAATCTGCCAGCCCAAGAGCATCGCTCTGCTGTGAGCAACAATCCTCCCCTGACAAGTTCAGAAGCAGCTAAGGTGGAGGAAATGTTCTCAGGTTACGGTTTTTTAGGTAGCATCTTCCTAGAATCAGAGAAGCAGTCCCTCCTACTCCTGAGCACTCAGTTCAGGCTAGCAGAGCTGTTTGTAATTTTAGTTTTGCTAAAATTAAGATGGGGGGGCACTTTTTATAAAATGATTCTTGTCCCAATGCCAGTCTACTAAATTTTTCACAATTATGGCAGCTTCTTGGAAAGTGTCATGGAGCCTCCAAGAACAAGTGGAAGCAGGATGTGGGCCAGACCCCTCTAGTGGCTTCTAGCCCTTCACATCCCATCTTCCAGTGGCTCCTGTGACCTAGAAAGAGGGAGAGAGCACACATGCTCTGGAAATGTCACAGCATTAGCAGAGAAGTACTCACTGAATCTGATCTACTGATCCCTATTGCCATGTTTGTTTTCCAAGAACCCTTAGTGGAACATTGACTCTTCATTCCTAAAAAGTTCGGATCTTTCAAATAACACCCACCGTCACATCCCCCCTCGGGAACTGTTCCTGGCTCTAAGAAATAGCCTCACTATTCCCCCCTCCTTTTTCAGTATCTTGAAGACCAAAGTCAAACCTTGTTTTTCTCCTGGTATTGATTGTTTTTCTAACCTCTTGACCTAGTTTTATAACCCTAGGTCTATTGCTCTCTTCTTGGCTGACTTTGAAATCCTCTGTAGATCACTCTTTTGATGACTTCCTGGTAGGCTAGGAATTTACTGTTCTTATTAGGAACTCTGTCTCTAGTTTTCTCATTTCCCAACACTTGGCATCTTCCAGTGAACAGCTGCACATTTAGTTTTGGCAGGTGAGGAGTCACTGGACAGGATAGACACGTCCTGAATCCTGGGACAGTAAGCCAACACATCATGCAGAGCACATGTGAGGACTGGTTGAGGAGAGAAGAGGATGGAAAGATGTCCTCTCATTCCTATCACTGGACTTTACATAAACATACAAGGAAACAAATCTTTTAAGAATTGTGCCACATGTGCATGTATGAATATGTAACAACACATCCCACCATTATGTACAACTTTAATGCACCAATTAAAAATATGGAGGGGGAAAAAAAAGAACTTGTAGCCAGGTATGGTGGCACATGCCTATAATCCCAGTGGCTTGGGAGGCTAAGGCAGGAGAATCGTGAGTTCAAAGCCAGCCTCAGAAAAAGCCAGGTGCTAAGCAATTCAGTGAGACCCTGTCTCTAAGTAAAATACAAAATAGGGCTGGGGATGTGGCTCAGTGGTCAAGTGCCCCTGAGTTCAATCCTGGTACCCAAACAAACAACTTATGGCACACACTTGTAATCCTAGTAACTTGGAGGCTTTCAGGAAGATTGCACATTTGAAGCCAGCCTCAGCAACTTGGCGAGGCCCTAAGCAACTTAACAAGACCCTGTTTCAAAATAAAACATGAAAAGGACTGGGGATTAGCTGTGGTAAAGTGCCCCTGCGATTAATCTCCAGTACCAAAAAAAACAAAAAAACTTGTGTCACTCAGGATCTCTTTTGTCTATTTACTTTTTGCTTGATATTTGTATCACAGAATAGATGATGAGGTATTGTTTCTTCTTTTAGTTAAGTTCTGTTCTCTTGGGATAGACTGTTAGCACCAAAAGAAGGTACACATGTTTTTTTTTGGTTTTTTTTTTTTTTGGTACCGGGGATTGAACTCAGGGGCACTCGACCCCTGAGCCACATCCCCAGCCCTATTTTGTGTTTTATGTAGAGACAGGGTCTCACTGAGTTGCTTAGTGCCTCGCCGTTGCTGAGGCTGGCTTTGAACTCACGATTCTCCTGTCTCAGCCTCCCAAAGTGCTGGGATTACAAGCGTGAGCCACCGCGCCCGGCTGAAGGTACACATGTTTGAGACAAGAAATTTGCTTCGTTTTCATCTGTTTCCGGCTTTGGCTCCATGCTCTCTGATTCTATATCTCAATCTCTCTGGTTGTCACTGTTTTTAAGCCCTGTGGACCTGTTCCTTGTTCTTACTATTCATCTCATGTAACAGTTTTTTAGTTTAGAAATGGACAACATATTTTACATCCCAGAGGAATAGAATATTATTGCTGTTAGACTGTGAATATTCTCTTATCTTCCCCTTTATGTGCAATAACTGGATGCCTGACCCTGGATTAAAATTGGGTTTTGGGGATGGAAATGTAACTATGTGGTAGAGCACTTTCCTAGCAGGCATGAGACCCTGGGTTCTATCCCCCCACTGCAATAAGTAAGTCAGTAAGTAAATAAAGAAGTAAATTGAATTTTGGTTTACAAGTAAAAATATCAGGACTGAATTGAGATATGATTGAGATCAGAAAGTTAGTTTTTGAAAGTCAAGCATAGAACTTTTTTTTGTTGTTTGTTTGTTTTTTGGTACAGGGGATTGAACCCAGGGGCACTTAACTACTGAGCCACATCCTCAATTCTTTTTATTTATTTATTTAATTTTTTTTTTAGTTGTTGATGGATCTTTATTTTATTCATTTATTATTTATATGTGGTGCTGAGGATCGAACCCAGTGCCTCACGCATGCTAGGCAAGCGCTCTACCACTGAGCCCCAGCCCCAGCCCTCAATTCTTTTTATTTTTTTATTTTATTTTAATTTTTTTTGTAGTTGTAGATGTACAGAATGCCTCTATTTTATTTGTTTATGTGGTGCCTCATGGAACCCAGTTCCTCACACATGCTAGGCAAGTGTTCCGCCACTAAGCTACAGCCCCAGCCCTTATATTTTGTTTTGAGACACATTCTTGCTAAGTTGCTTAGGGACCTGCTACTTTTCTGAGGCTGGCTTTGTACTGTGATCCTCCTGCTTCAGCTCCTGAGTCCCTGGAATTACAGGTGTGTGCCACCACACCTGGCTAAGCATGGGACTTTTTCTACTCTCCAACTCACTGGTTCCAAACCATGAAAGAGAGATGTTGAGAGTTTAAGATGTCTCCAGAACACTGTCAAGCCCACTGTGCCTCATGATACTTTAGCTCTGCATTTCCACCTGGATCCATTTAGTCTTGCTTCCCCCCTTAGGCATTTAGTGATGCAGCTGGACAGGGCAAGGAGTTTTCAAAGCACTGTCCAATGGACCCCTGTTACCACCTCTAATCATTTTAATCATAAGAATTGGACAAAGGAGCCGGGCGCAGTGGCTCATGCCTGTAATCCCAGCACTTAGGGAGGCTGAGGCAGGAGAATCACGAGTTCAAAGCCAGCCTCAGCAATGGCGAGGCGCTAAGCAACTCAGTGAGACCCTATCTCCACATAAAACACAAAATAGGGCTGGGGATGTGGCTCAGTGGTCAAGTGCCCCTGAGTTCAATTTCCAGTGCCAAAAAGAAAAAGAAAAAGAATTGGACAAAGGAAAACTTGAGAAGAAGAAGCATGTCAGGCACTGCCCCACCCTCCTCCTCCCCTACTCAGCACAGCCCAAGAGTCCCCATTCTGTACTTGCTGCTGGCCTCATCTCTCAGAGAAAACCAGCCCAGTGTGTATAGAAGAAGTGGATTAGTGGAAAGAGCACTGGATTAAGCATCAGGAGACTGACTTCAAGATCCAATTTTACCCATCAGTAACTATGGAATTTGGAGGAAGCCACTTAACCCCATTGTGTCTTAGTTTCTTGGTTTGTAAAATAGAGAGAAATATCTGCCTTTCTTCCTTTTCCTGGATTTTGAAAGGTTGTTGTGAGGGACATATCAAACAATGGAAGGGAATGACCTTTGGAAGAATGTAGTGCTGAGGCTTTGTGTATTGTACTCCTACAAACCACTTCCAGACTACTGGGAATGTTTTTATAGGGTTATTTCATGTTCTTCACTAAGGGTGGGGCTGTTGTGTCTGGGGTAAAAGCCAAGTTTCCAGGAGTGCTGTCCATACTCAGGTTTTGAAAACCTCCAGTCATGGGGTGTCCAAAAAATTTTGCCCTTTTGCTCATTTTTTAAGCTTTCTAGTTGGCAGCTGGTCTCTGTGAGCAGCCCACTTTTCCAGTCCTTGACATTATCTGCCAATCTTAGACCCTTGTCACCTTGGGTGGACCATGTGTAGCCCAGTTACAGTATCCTGAGATTCAGTATTTGCTCAATCATTTACTACTGTGCATATTTAGGCAACTCATTTTGTATCTCTAAGACTCTGTTTCCTCCTCTGTAAAATATAAGAAATATTATCTTGACTCCATAGTGTTGTTCAGAGGATTAAATGAAGCATGTTAAGTACCTTAACCAAGTTCCTGGCCAATATGTGTCAGTTCTCTGCTCGGAGGTGTCCCTACTCTAGGGAGAATTATTGCTAGGCACACTTCCTGAAGATCATTTACACATCTCAGAGGTATGTGTAAATTTTAGAATTGGATCAGAGATATGACCACCCTGCAAATGCCAATCCTGCCACGTCCTGACCTCACTGTCTCACTTCCTTATCCTTGGTGCCTTCTACAGGAAACATCATCGGCTCTGGAATCTTTGTCTCCCCAAAGGGTGTGCTGGAGAACGCGGGCTCTGTGGGCCTTGCACTCATTGTCTGGATTGTGACAGGCATCATCACAGCCGTGGGAGCTCTCTGCTATGCTGAGCTGGGGGTCACAATCCCCAAATCTGGAGGTGACTACTCCTATGTCAAGGACGTCTTTGGAGGACTGGCAGGGTAAGTACATCTCTGGAGGCCTAAGTGGTCTAGAGGAAAAGGAGAAAGATGGTTCAGAAAAAGGTCAGATTGGGGCTTTCTAGTCTTAGTGTACAGCCTCTGTGTGGGGCTGCCATTTTGCCTCCATGTCATGGTTGTTAGTGTAGCTTTGTGTCCCTTTAACACTCCTAAAAGTGATGGAGGAACCAGGTGGCAATTTTGATCTCTTCATTGATCTTGGTGGGCAATATTCTATGAGCCAAAGCAAACAGAGCTATGTGACAACCCTGACCATAGACTTCTAGGGAAAGCAGTCACAAAAACATAGGCCTTTTATCTTGACTAACGAGAGTGACCACCTAAGATACAGTAAGTATGTCCTCTTTTCACATTGCTGAGGATGATGCTCTCCCTCTAGAGTCAAGCCCTGATCTGGCATTTCCTCAGGTTCTTTGAACCTGTTGTGGAACTCGGCCCTTACCAATGGGTCAATGGGTGTGAAAGTCGCTTCCTGGCACACCGCACTAGATGCCTCCCCCAGCAGTTGCTAATATAGCCACACCTTTAGCATGTCCTGGCTGTCAGAATCCTGGGGTTGCAAATTTAATTTTTCCCCCATTGGATGCTGGGGGCCAGAGAGTGGCAGAAAAGAGATGATGAAAGGAGAAGGGAGAAAGACGCCAAGACTGGTGTCGGTACTAGTTGAAACTTAGCTTTTCATCGTTAAACAATTTTACTGCTGGGTGTCTCACTTGGGGTGGGGTAGGGGTGAGAGCTGGGCTCTTTAGCATCCCTATGAATTAAAAAAAGAAACACACCCCTTTAATCTATCTGCCTCTGCTCACGGCTGCCCACCAACTTGCCCAGGCTCTCTTCTGATGACTGAATTCCTGCCATGCCCGTTGGTGGGCTGTCCTCTTCCTCCTTCAGGTTCCTGAGGCTATGGATTGCTGTGCTGGTGATCTACCCCACCAACCAAGCTGTCATCGCCCTCACCTTCTCCAACTATGTGTTGCAGCCACTCTTCCCCACCTGCTTCCCCCCAGAGTCTGGCCTTCGTCTCCTGGCCGCCATCTGCTTATGTAAGTATTGTTTTGGAGGCAGCTTCTTTCAGCCTCCCCAGTGGCTTGCCTGTCTCTGATTCTCCTTCCTCTCCTCCTGGTTTTTTGTTTTTGTCCCCCCCCCCCCGCATTATTTTTCTCTCCATTTTTTTACAAGTGTATTTTGGAACCATGGATTCTGCATATGATTATCTGGTGTTTTAGAAAGAAAAAGAAACTTATTGGAGGCACAGTCATTTTTACTGACAGCGTTCTTAACATGAAGCACTTTCACTTATATTATCTGATTTGAGCCTCATGATAAAACCAGGAGGCACACTGGACCAGTATTATCATTTTCCTAGAACAGATAAGGAAACAGAGAGCCAAGCAGGTAGCTTACCCCAGGAGGCAAGCCCTGAGTGGAGTCTAAATCTTCTGATTCCCTCCCCAGCATAGCACACCATGACAGTTTCTTCTGGTTGCTGAGAGGAAGACTGTTTTGGCCTCATAGCAGTAGGTCCGGTTCATTTCTACCTCAACTGGCCAACTCATACTTTGTAAATTCTCTTGGAGGAGACTTTGTCCCTGGTCTTTGCCCTGGATGAGGTTTTTTTTTTTTGTTGTTGTTGTTGTTGTTTTGGTACTGGAGATTGAACTCAGGGGCACTTGACCACTGAGCCACATCCCCAGCCCTATTTTGTGTTTTATGTAGAGAGGGTCTCACTGAGTTGCTTAGCGCCTCGCCTTTGCTGAGGCTGGCTTTGAACTCATGGTTCTCCTGTCTCAGCCTCCCTAAGTGCTGGGATTACAGGCTTGCACCACCGCGCACGGCTCTGGATGAGTTTTTAAGATTTATTTATTTATTTTGGGCCTAGGGATTGAACCCAGGGGCGCTCAATCATAAGCACATCCCCACCTCTTTTTTTATTTTTTATTTTTAGACAAGGTCTCTAAGTTGCCCAGGCTGACCTCAAACTTGCCATCCTCCTGTCTCAGCCTCCCAAGTTGCTGGGATTACAGGCATGTGGCTGCACGTCTGGCTAATTTTTATTTTTTATTTTTTTTTAAATTTTTTTTATTAGTTGTTGATGGATCTTATTTATTTATTTATACGTGGTGCTGAGAATCGAACCCAGTGCCTCACGCGTGCTAGGTAGGCGCTCTACCACTGAGCCACGATGCCAGCCCTCTAATTTTTATTT
>PVHX01029661.1:0-16668 GCA_004024805.1 Geosciurus inauris | reverse complement strand
TGCTTTAGATACATTATCTCCTTCATTTTTAATGAATGTTAACCAGATCTGCAGATACTTCAAATTAAGTCTAGGGGGTAGGAACTATTATTATCACCATTTTACAGAGAGGAAAAGTGAGATTGAGAAAGGTCAAGTAACTTGATCAAGATCACATAACCTATAAGTGGCTGAACGAGAATTGAAAATGGAGTCTGACTCCATACCCTGTCCTCCTGATTTCTGGATCTTTTGCTTTCAGAAAAGAAGAGGAAGTTTGAGTGAAAAAAAGAATTTTACCTAAAGTTGATGAGTGCTAGTTTTACAAACCAGCCAAAGATCTCATTGCCATAGATCACTGTTGCCTTCCATAAATTGGAGCATCCACCACATGCCAGGTCTGCTTGGCACATCATAAAATGGCAGCCTAATGATACATATGGGTGCTCAGTGGGGATATTCATGAAAAAATCCAAAAGTAATCTTATTAACTAATGAGAGGTGAAGGTAGTCTCAAAGTTTGAGAACAGATGTTCTCTTAGTCAAGACAGGAAACTTTTGGTATTGCCTTTTACTTAATCACACCAATAGCAAAGTAATAAGCCCAGAAAGATAAAACATACTTCCAGAATGCATTATCCATGATACAAATACCAACATTAAATGGGCGAAACACAGTAACCACCTCTTAACATTCTAATGTTAAGAGAATGGCTATAATCTTAGTAGTTGGCCCAGACCATATAGAATTTTGAAGATATCAGAAGAATAACCTGTAATCCCAGCCACTCAGGACGCTGATGCAGGAGGATAATAAGTTTAAGGCCAGCATCATCAACTTAGCAAAACCCTATCTCAAAATAAAAAATGAAAAAGGCTGGGATGGTTGTCTTAATTTCTTTCCCAGCTGAATCACTGTTGTGGTATTTAACAAAATCAAGTTATATACATATATAAATGTACCAAAGGGAATTTCACCTTTTTGTGTATGTATCAAGTAGCAATCAAAAATAAATAAATAAAGGCTGGGGATATAGCTCAGTTGGTAGAGTGCTTGCCTTGCATGCACAAGGGTTGAATTTCCAGCACCACCAAAAAATAAATAAACAAAAATAAATAAATAAATAAATAAATAAAAAGAAGATCAGTAGAGTAGAGGAAGGAGAAAAAGGGGAGGGAAGAGGGTAGAAAATAGAAGAAGAATGGAAATTGAAATCAAATTCCTTGTATGTATAATTTTGTTAAATGAACCCATACTATGTATACTATGTATACTATGTATAATTAGAATGCTCAAATTTTTTAAAAAAGGGACCAGGGATGTAGTTCAGTGTTATAGCACTCCTGGGTTCAATCCCCAGTACCCCTCCTCACCAAAAAATAATAATAGAATTTTATTTTAGTAGGAAAATTGCCCCATGGCTGAACAACCACAGGTAAACTCAATAGTAGGTTTATTTTCTCCCCTTTGTTTCATTAAATCATACTTTGCATATGGCATTTCCCTAAATGTTTGAGGATATAGACAGCTGTCATGCACAGTTGTCATGTCTTCATCGTATTCTCTTTAAAGCAGAATACAGAATTGATTTCCCTTTTCCCTAACTACAGAAACTTCATTTCCATCATTTGCACTATGTACTAACTTTCAAATTTCTTTTAGCCATCTTTTTTTCACTCTGATTTCATTGGCAGTCAGGATGTTGACAGTGAGTTGAATCAGAGTTGCTGATTTCTTTTCCTATAATGGCAAACTCCCTAAAATAAGGGCCACCCTCCTAGCAGAAGCAGATGCTGTCTGTCAACTCCACTCTCTTCTTCCTGCCAAAGACTGGCACCCAGCTGCAAATAATTTCATGTTTAGATGGTATATTAGCAGAAGAAAGATACCCAGAAAGAAGAACATCAACATTCTCTGTCTGACACAAGCATCAGGGTTAACAGGAACCACTTACTGAACCTTCTTAACTGTGCATGGTAGAAGCTGACTGAGGAGAGTAATATGAAGCTGATCTGAGCCACAGTTTTCTCTTTTAGAAGTGAGCAGCCTCAAGTGCTTTTCCCAGGAAATCAAGGACCATAGAAGACTCTTGACAGCCCCCTATCTATCCTTTGTAACCTATGTGTCAGAATTTCACAGAAACAACAAAGCCCTCCCAAACATTCACAACCGCCAGGCGTGGTAGGGCATGCCTATAATTCCAGCTACTCAAGAGGCTGAGGCAGAAGGATCACAGGTTCGAGGCCAGCTTCAGCAACTTAGTAAGCCCCCGCCTCAAAAGGAAAAAATTAAAAACAAAACATTCACAACCAGTTTTGTCAGGGCTGGGAGGAAGTAGGTACCTTCTGGTTAACTTTGGTGGCAGCCACAGTCAGATTGTGTAGATCCTGGGGGTTACAGTCGGTTTCATTCATGCAGCAACTGGGGGGAATGCCATGCTCCAGGAAGTAGGGGCTGGTGCTCCAGTTGGTGTAGTTCTGCACACCACAGCAGCTCAGCTATTAACAGAGAAAGGAAAAGAATCAAAGGTGATAGATCAAAAATGCTGTGGTCTCCTCACTCACTGGCCTGTGTCTTCTCAGAGAAACATGGGCCACTTCCTAAGACAACATGCACAGCTTTGGTGAACAAAAATGAACTAAAGTTCCACCAACAATTATCCTCACTTTGGTGCCCATTTGAGCTCAGAGAAGGGAGTGAGTCTAGATTATATGTCCACTGTTTTTTTTACCAACTCCACAAAGCAAAGTCATGCTTCTCTGCCCTAGCTAAGTATCATAATCACTTGTGAGAGCTGTGTGCCATTAAATAGAGACATGCATACCAGCTACAGCAGGATTGTTGATGGGGAAGCTGAGGCAAATAGGGTTTTTTTTAAAGCACTTCACTAGATCTACACTAAGAAGTAAATAAATGGTTTAGGGGGAAAAAAGATGCACACGGGGGAAGAGAGAGGGCTGGTTTGGGCAATCGATATCCCATCAGCTGCCTGTTTTGTGAATAAAGTTTTATTGAGACATAACTTTGCATTTGTTATATATTGTCTGTGATTGCTTTTGTGCTATAGCAGCAGAGTAGTTGTGACACAGTATAAGGCCCTCAGAGCCTAAAATAAACCTTCATCCAATCCCTCATATAGAAAATATTAAAACAAATAGGACAAAATATATCTAATTGGTGAATTTTGGCAAAGGGTATATGGTTCATTGTAATATTCTTTCAACTTTACTTAGAAGTTTGAAAATTTTGGTAAATGGATGAAATTGGAATACATCATATTAAGTGAAATAAGCCAGATTCAGAAAGTCAAGGGTTGAATGTTTTCTCTCATATCTGAAAGCTTGAGAGAGAAAAGGAATTGGAAAAAAAAGGAGATCTTGCAAAATTAGAAGAACAGTAGAGTATAGGAAAAGAATCAAGGGGGAGGGAAGAAGGGAAGAAAAGAGAAGGTACTAGGGAATGAAATTGACCAAAATATGCTATTTGCGTGTATGGACATAGCACAACGAATCCTTTTATATACAATTATAATGCATCAATTAAAAATAAATAAATAGAAGGGAAACCAGTAGAGTAGAAGAAGGGAGTCAAGAGGAGGAAGAAGGGAAGTACTGGAAAGTTAAATGCTGAAAATTTTGTTGGTGCATGTATGCATATGTCACAATGAACCCTAATATTTTTATAATTACAAATGTACTAATAAAAACATAAAATACCAAAATAATTTTAAATACTGTCCCTGTAATATTTAAAAAAACAGAACAAGAAAACTCAAAGCCAGAAACCTTGCCCAGGTAATCCTGATGGGCAATCAGACTTGTACTCTAGCACCCGTCACTGTGAGCACCTACAGGCAAGAAACTTCTCCTGCATTCCCTGCTTATTCTCTGCAAAGCACCAGGCAGCCCAGGCCATTCCCACACCTGCCAGATCCTCTGCTTCTTCGAGGTCCACTCTCCACCTCCACACCTGTCCCAGATGTGGATGCAGTTCATCCAAGCTCTCTATCTTAAAGATACTGATTCTAGAGAGCCAGCCTTTGGAAACCAACCCAAAGTTAGGCTGTTAACTACTTACTGCCTACGTCCTTTCCCAGGATTGTAAGGGCAAATGAGCTGTCATGAGAATGCTCACAATCCTTACTGATGCACATCATACTTCAGGGAGTGGTCCTCTTTGACATTAATTATCTGGAGAACTGGAGCCTGGACAAGTACCAGTGTTAGCTCTTGAAAATGGAACTTGACTAAGAGCTGCAGAATGGAAATACACAGCAAATGCTGCTAGCCCAACATACAAGCTGCCTACAAGACTAAGCCCCGGCCCTGCAGGCAGGTCCCATCCCAATCTCCTTCCCTGGAACTTACACTGCGCTGCACGTGGTCCACAGCCCGGCTCCTCTCATCATTGCCATTGTAGTTCTGCATGGCATCCGTGTAAGTCCTCAGGAAGGTGTCCTTGATCTGTGGAAGACAAGGTTTCAGGCCACTGCAACCCAAACTGACTCAGACGCATACCAACTTCAACCCTACTGTAGCCTCTTCTGAGAGTGCCTGAATAAATGTAGGTCAGAGAGGGAATGCCCTGTTTTCTGAGACAAAAGAGCTCAGAAAGTTCACTAAGGGATTTATTAGCTCAGGACTTTTTTTTTTAATAAAAAGTGTTGCCCTCACCCCCAAACCAGAGGAAGCCTGGCCTGTTCAATGACCAGTGAAGTGGCTAGTCAGTTTCTGAAAGGGCTGGGTTGTGAGCTGCCAAATGGTAGACATCAATTTTCTAGTTATTTTCTTTGCATTGATTAATGTCCAACTTTCTGTAACTTTCTCTGCCCTGGTGCAGAAGCAAGGGTAAAGGACAGGTCATTGGGGTGACAGGAATACTGGTGTTTTGTCTAAAAACTGATCCTATCATACCATATAGTAGAGGAGCAAAACCAATGTTCACTTACCTGTCTTTACTGAGGCCAAAATAAAAGAAGCTAAAGGACAATCACTTTTCCTGTTAATAAGGAATTAAAACCTTTTATCCTTCTCTGTGAATACATTTGACCTTAGGGAAATTTTCAAGCTCTGTTTTCCTGGGAACCTGATGAACGTAGGATGTTCGGTATATTACCAGGTAACCTGGTTTAAGTAAAACTGACCCCTGATTAGTGAAATGCCTCTGGACAGCAAATTACCATATTATTATTACCTGGTGGGAAGCTTAAGGATAAGTATGGTGAATTTCCTAACTTGGCATATTCCTTGCTGAAATACTGGAAGCTATGTCCAACGGGACAGTTAAAGAACAGAAAGAGAGATTAGTTACATGGAGCTTCTAAGTCAAGGTGGTGACCACACCCAACTGTGTTATGTTATTTCACTGCACTGGAATTATCTCTTGGGCCAGGGAGCTGCACAGAGTAGGCCCTGGACCATTCTAAGGACTCATGCTGATGGAACAAGCCTGCTGTTGCCCAACTGGAAAGTTGTGCATCCTTCTGTGTAAATGGCATTAAGTGTGACCTATTTTCACCATGTGAATTTGACTATTTAGCCAGACTAAAGATGAGAACTGGTGGCACTACAATTCTACTACATCTCAAAGTGTTTCAGATGAAAAGAGGTGAGAAGATAAGGATTTCCAGGTCATAAGGAATGGAACCCATTAACAGAAAACCCCTATGTGGGACACAGTCATGGCAGTATCCCAGAGGAATGTAGGCAAGGGCTCAGGGAGGGGTGAGCCAGGCTGCTCCTGGGGTTCACACATGCACTTGAGGCACCTATGAGGGCTATTGAGGCCATGACTTCATCAATTTTCATGTCACCTGAGAATAAGAATGAGGAGTGCTATAGTTTGGATCTTCAATGTTCCCTAACAGTCCATGTATTAAAGGCTTGGTCTTCAGCTTGTGATGCTGTTGGGAGGTGGTGGGACCTTTAAGAGGTGGGGATTATTTATATGAAGTTAGGTAATTGGGAGTGTGTCATTGAAGGAGATATTGGGACCCTGGCTTCTTGTTCTCTTTTTTGCTTCCTGGCACCATGAGGTGAGCAGTCTTTTCTGACAGATACTCCCACCTGCCATAATGTACTGTGCTACCACAAAGTAATAGCACCCAGTGACCATTGACCAAAACCATAAGCCAAAATAAACCTTTCTACTTTTAAGCTGTTTATCTTAGGTATTTTGTCATAGTGACAGAAAGCTGACTAACATAGTGGGTCTAATTCTAGATGCAGCACCCATGTGCAATCCCATGGGAATGCTATGGCATCTGGGATACTGCCTCCAGTAAAGAAAAAAGGAACAAAGTAACAGGGAAAGGAGCAGAAAGCACCAAAGGCAGGCCCCCATGGGACTTAACTTGACCAAACACAAAAGCAAGACCTGGGACCAGATGATATCAGACTCAAGGGTCATGGCAACACTCTACCTTGGTGGGTTTTCAACCTATATCATGTTATATTTTCCCCCTTTCTAGTACATGCCTATCTCTTTCTGGCTTTATGGGGTTCAATAATGGATTTCCAAGACAGCAGGACAATTACTTTGGCTTCCCTTAACAGTCTCAGGAATCTTGTTACACAGATACACATGTGTGTCCTATAAAGCATCTATTTTTAAAGGAGTAGTTAATCTGTATTGAAGGTCACTACTTTAAAACAGAGTGGATAATCATTTTATGTAATAGCTATATAGAGAAATAGGATCAACAATGAGGGTTTTGAATTTGGTGAAATTCCTGCACTTGGAATTTTAAGCCATAGTACATGACATTTGGAAAATGGCAATACTACTGGAGAAACCAGCTAGCCTATATTCACCATTTACACATTTCAAGGAGTCTCAAAAATCCCCCTCCCAAAGGCTCCTTAACTGAGTTCTCTACCTTGTGTGTACTCACCTCATGACGGAACACAAACCCTGAAATGCCAGCAACGAGCTCAGCTAGGAACACCAGGGACAGGAACATGGCATACTGAAAATCAAGCAGACAAGGACAAAGTCAGACATCAGAAGTGAGAAGAGGGCTTTCTCAGGGTAGGCTACTTCCTGCCAGGGGGAAGTAGACAAGTCCTCATTCTCCCTAGACAAAGTTTAGAAAATGCTTGAAAATATTCTTCTCCAGCTTGGGACAGTGACACGCACACCTGTTAATTCCAGTGACTCAGGAGACTGAGGCAGGAGGATCACAAGTTCAAAGCTAGCCAGGGCAACTTCGAGACTGGGTCTCAAAGTAAAAAATAAAAGGGCTATGGATTGGGCTAGGGATGTAGCTCAGTGGTAAAGAACCCCTGTGCTCAATCCCCAATACCACCAAAACCAAAAAAACCCACAATCTCTTATCCAGATTTACCCACATGAACCTCAGCATAAGAATGTGTCTGTTTAATATGCATTAGCAATCTGGGGTACCCAAGATGAGTAGAACTCATCAGAGAGTAGCATTATACCTGTCAGTTCAATTCAACCAGGAGAAATTCAGAAGGACCAATTAAAACTAAGGTATCCACTATTTTTAACACTGAAATCTTTGAACTAGAAAAATCCTGCTCTGGGGGTCACTAACTGTTCTTCCCTGCCTGTGAATCTTTCTTAGCACCTTCCTCAGGATTATCATCCAGCACCTGTGAGCCCACCCTCTCCAGCCTATTTTGTTCCTACTGTTGGAAAGACTTCCTTTCCCTTGGCTGCAAATCTACCTACTTTCACTTGCTGGTGTCGATTCTGCTTCTAGAAGATACAGGAACCAACCTCTCTGATTTCCACTAGCCCTTCATATGTGTGAGCACAGCCAGGATGTCAATCTGCTGCTTCTCCTCATCTGGGCAAACTCCTCCACTTTCCTTGGCCACACCTCATAGGAAATGGCTACAAAATCATTTCATTTGGAACTGTACCCCTCCCATATGGGCCTACAGACAAGAATGTGCACAGGAGGATATACCTCTTCATTATGCTGGACACCCTTGAGCACAGTACTCTGAGCAGCTTTCCATGGGGCTGCTCACTTCTCTGGTCAGAACACTGCATGGAGCTTATAGTCTTTTAAAAAGCAAATATGTTGCACTACTAACAATGTTTGCAGGCATCTTAAAGCCTTAATGCTTCTCATCTCATGCTGCCTGTACTTCCTTGAGTGTGTGTGCATGCATGTGTGTGTGTGTGTGTGTGTGTGTGTGTGTTTGCAAGTTTGAGTACCTGAGTTCAGAGATATTAAGGGTTTCTATTTTTTGACTTTGAAAAGCAGATAAAGGGAAGAAGAACTGATTCCTTACCAACAAAGCATATGTCTTACAATCTGCTTTTTCTCATCTCAAAATAAAATACAATAGTTCTGAATGTTTGCAATGGCCCATGAAATTTGGATGGACTGCATGTGGCCATATTACTTACCTGTAAAGTATACGTGTCTTATAAAAAATAAATATGCACAGAATCATCGGTTATTTTTCTCAGCTACTAGCACATACATTAAAAAAGGAAATACTGGCTTAAAATGCCAATTTCTTTCTAAATATCAACAAAATTCTCCAAAAACACAGCACAGTCACTAAAATACTAAACAGGTAGTCATAATATCCCTTATATATAACTTCTCTCTCTAAACTTCATACAAAATGCAATTAGAAGCATTCATTGCTTCTAATTGGGGACAGTCTCTCAGCAGGCCTAAAATCCACCAGAAAGTAGTTGGCAAGGAGGCAGCTGGGGAAAAGTACATTCATCTCTTTGATCAGAAGCTCTCCTAGGAGTAAATCTTAAATCATAATATTTGGGCTGGAAGAAACCATGATGATTTTCTCCAATAATGTTCTTTCATAATTGGGGACAATGGCCTAGAAAGGTTACATTCCTGCAAATAAGACTTAAGGCAGTTAGTGATTCTAACACTAACTGGCTTAAATCTTTAAGTATCATCACCAGATCGTCTCCCTTCTTGTTCGTGAAGACAGTCTTCTAGTATCTTTCTTTTCTATGCCTCTAAATTTTCCCTTTGCTATTCATTATCAAGGTTCTTAACACTGGCTCTAGAGTACAATCACTGGTATTTAGCATTTTAGAAAATGTGATGCTACAGCCTCACCACCAGAGGTCCCAGTTTAACTGGCTAGAGAGGGAACCCTGGAAATGGTGTTTTCAAAAGGCTGCCCTGGTGATTTAATCCAGAGTTGAGGGCCATGGCAGTAGACCAAAAGAAACTGATATTTATGAGAAGTGCTAGAAGGTAGACCCGAGGAGTGAGGATAGTGTCCGGTGACAGCAGTATATGTCCCCATATAGCTTCATTATGGCTTTTCTACCAACCTGGAAGAATTGGTGGTAGCTGAGGTATGTAGGACAGACCATGACCAAATCATGCACCACTTCCACAAGATTGCAAACAAAGTGATCAATTCTTTGTTGCCACTTGGAAAGGTGATTCCTTTGAAGTGAACCCCCCTCACACCCACAAGTGTCACTAGGTGGCATTAAATATTGTCACAACTTAAGGATAAACACGGATAGGCAACGTGACCCTAGTGGAATGTCTGATTCCCCACTTTCATGACAAAATGACTGGGGACTGAACCCAGGGGTACTTTACCACTTAGTTGTATCCCTAGTCCTTTTTATTTTTTATTTTGAGACAGGGTCTTGCTAAGCTGCTGAGGGCCTTGCTAAGCTGCCCAGGCTGGCCTCAGACTTGCTATCCTCCTGCCTCAGCCTCTTGAGTTGCTGGTATTACAGGGGTGTGACACTGCATCTGGCTTGAAATAACTCAATTTAAACAAAAAATTCTTCTATGAAGAGGTCCTTGCTCACTCTTATTTACAAAATTCTTCAACATTAATTCTCATCAATGAAATGCAGAGTAGGAAATTAGACAACTGGTCTACCAGAAAATTAAAAATCACCTTTCAATAGTCTTCCTTTTAACCTCTGGGATATACCACTACTTCATCTATCCTATTAGATATAGGAAGCCAACTATGGGTCCTAGTAGACTATACTTGCCATTGCATCAGCCCTCTGGCTTAGCTCCAATAGCACTGATACAGGGAGTGCATGATAAAAGAAGAGTCTGTTGGGCTGGGACTGTAGCTCAGTGGTGGAGCGCTTGCCTAGCACATGTGAGGCACTGGGTTCGATCCTCAGCACCACATAAAAATAAATAAATCAAATAAAGGTATTGTGTCCATCTACAACAAAAAATATTTTTAAAAAAGAAGAGCATGCACCCACAACCATGCATAGCCAGGGTCAAGGAGGCAGGAAGTATTTCTCTGATGGAAACTTGGACATGATAGTCTGTTTATGTTCTGGATGATGCCTTGCCCACCAAAGCTGCATAGCATATGCTTGAGGAGATTTCAAAGAGAGTTCAAAACTGGAACAGGACATCTTGTCAGGAAGACATCAACAGCCTATTGGAATCACTGGCCACTGCTTTCTCATCATTAACTTCAAGAGACTGAGAATGAGTTTACTGTGCCAGGCTCAGTTTTTAGTTGTTTTTCCTATTGGAGGATTCAAGGGTAAATTAGGTAAGAGTCTTGATTAAAATTAGAATCAAAAAATATTAGTCTTGTCTGTGGCCTCAAAGGGGGCTGCTTTAACATCATGTGATTTGATTTTTTAAAAAAATACAATGAGAAGGCAGTATTTTACTGCAACATACTCACCAGCTTCAGCATCCATGGGCTCCCACGGCATGTAGCAAAGCATCCAAACAGGCCAAAAACAACAATAGTGGTGCCAGTTCCGATGAGCACGTAGGGAGCATTTGTAGAGTTCTCGGCAATAAGGGAGATATAGGTACCCAGAGTAAGTTTTCCCCAGACTCCAACAGCCAACAGGATCACCCCAGTGATCTAAAAGGGAGAAAGAAGAGTGAGAAATTATTGCCCACAGAATTGAGAATCAACACAGAGCAAGGTGGCTAAATTTGAAGACTCAAGTTTCCATGAGCAAGATGGCAGATACTGTAGGATTCCTTGAGCAGCAGGAAGTGTTAGAGACCATTAACTAAAACCATCACAAGGTAAAGACACTTTGATTTTGCAGAGTTAGATCTGCCCCTCACACAGCCTCATACATGCAGTTATTGTGCCAATTGGAATTCAAGCCAACAATAGGGAACTTTTATTTAACAGTTGCTTAAAAAGCATATCTTAAGATCCAAGAGCTTTTCCCCAGCAGCTGTCTGACTCTGAGCTAGGTATAACTCCAGGAAGAATGTCAGCTGCCCTCTTCAATGGCATGTATGTATATTGTATGTTTTTTTGGAGGGAGGCAGTTGAAGGGTATATCGAATGTTTTAAGGACATCCTGCATAAATGTTTTAAGAACAAGGTGATTCTCTTTGACCAGAATCACAAAGAGCTCTACAAAAATAAAATATATTTCAAATATTTTTTAATCCTTATTGATGTGTTGCCTTATTTATAAGATTGTATTCAACGTAAAACAGAAGAATCTGAATAATTTCTGGAATTAGCTGTAATGCGATTTGTCCAATCTCACTGATCAGTCCAAAGGAAATCTGTGCAGCATATCTAAACTCTAGAACTTTGCATCTATCAGGCCCTTACTATAGAAGACACATTCAGGGCTTCATATGCTGTTTGAGTCTCTATTCCCTGCAGGCCACAGGCCTCAGCAACTGGGCTGCTAAAGCCACAGGTTGTTCTGTGCCTCTACCCATCTCCTCAGCTGATGTCTTCTTCAATTTACCAATATTTTGGCAACACATTCAAATGGATAGTCTTCTAATTGCTACCACTTCTGACACCATATAAGCCCTGAAAGAAACTCAAGTGTCCAAGAAAGTGCTTCCTCAGCTTTGCCCTACTCTACAGTCCAATGTCTCCTATCAAACACCTCAGATACTCACCTAGCCCACAAAAACAGAGGCAAGATAAGAAAACTGGAGAAAACCAACACGAAACAAATCTACACTTTGCCAAGGTTTCCTCTGTCACTCAACATGTTGTTCCTCAACGTCTGTAAATGCACGCCACCAAATACATTCTACACCATGAGCCAAATTACCAAGTCAGTGAAGATGCCTCTCTCTTTCACAGTCTGAAAACATGTTCAGTAGTTTGGAACTATCAATCTCTTCTATCAGCGTGTTTCTTTGTATGAGATAAAGAATGGACTGTGCACCTTTCCCCACTTCAGATAAGGGTGAGCTCTACCTATTTGGGGCAAAAGGTTAGCAAAACAACAAAAACTTGATCATAGTCCTTGATCTCTCCCACTCCAATAGTCTCTCTACTTTTTAAAACCACCACTGTGAAACATTATGTGATAGCATTATAAGTTTTAAATCAGAAAAAAAGAGATTGAAGAACGAGTGCTAGTTTTATTAGGAAAAGGCGAACAATTGTTATGTAATATTGAGGAGTAGCTGACACTAATATTAGGGAGATGGTAGCCCAGTAGGGGTTGACTGCCAATGAGGATGGCATTGGTAAATTAAGAAAACCCAGATCACAGACTTTGCCAAGAGTTCCAAATCCTCTGCTGACACCTGGTGGTTGCTTAAAAAAGTGCCTTCCTTGAATAGCCTCTTGTGCCATATTCCTCCAGATGGAAATGTATCGGGGATTGAAATTGATCAAATTATGTTACATGCATGTATAAATATGCCACAACGAAACCCACTAATCTGTATAATTAATATGCACTAATAAAATAAATAAGCAAATATGCTTTTTACCAACTGGAACCAAAATTTAAAAATTAACTCTCAAGTCATTAGGGGTAAAAATGCAATGAAGCCTGTGTACAAAAGGGTAGTTATTTCTTATTATTCAATGCCTTGCACAGTCCAGGCACATGGGTAGAAACACATTTTTCACCTTTGAGTCTTAGAACCTATATTTTATAAAACGGAGTTTATGGAATTCTAAATACTTAAAAAAATTCTACATTAGGTAAACACTGTTAGGTAATTTAAAGTGGAACCAAAGAGAAACTTTCCCCATCCTATCCACTTTAGTATAATCTGCCTAAACCTATAAATACCACCATGTATATGTATTGAAAAATTTGGTTAAGCTAGTCACTGTTCAGGATGAATATAAGTCTCATTTGGAGATTTTTTGGGGGGTACCGGGGATTGAACTCAGGGGCACTCGACCACTGAGCCACATCCCCAGCCCTATTTTGTGTTTTATGTAGAGACAGGGTCTCACTGAGTTGCTTAGCGCCTCGCCATTGCTGAGACTGGCTTTGAACTTGTGATGCTCCTGTCTCAGCCTCCCGAGCCGCTGGGATTATAGGCATGCGCCAGTGTGCCCAACTCATCTGGAGACGTTTGACTTCCAAAGATTTAGTTACAGTCCAGATGTATATAGGGTATACTATGTACTACTTGTACCAGTTATTAGGATAGGATTGCTTCAATAAAAATGCATTATCTGCTATTATCTTATGTTTCTTTAACTAGCAATTTCACAAAGCTCAGTTGTTACCATATGAAATCTTATATGCAGAATGTCAAAGTTAACATAAATCATGATTTTAATGAAAATGGTTACATAAGACCATTTTCATGCCTTTGATTCTTTCAAATATAATTTACCCTGATGCAATCATTGTTCTGTTTCTGAAGTGTATATGAAGCTGATCTTCATTTAAAGTACAAACCCCACAATATCAATTTTTTAAATGTACATACAATGTAAATTATACAAATATTCCATTTTTAGAAAAAGACTCCTTTTATGGACTTCAGTATGCCTCTTGATGTTTGCCAGTGGATACAAAGAAACAAAACATGGTGGTCACCATATTGCTAGGGAGAAAAACAATTCAACATTCTAATCTTGAGCAAGTCAACCACTCTCAAAGGAACTCATTCTCCTCTGAATGTGGAGACTAAGTTAGATAGGCCCCTTCCAGCACCTGTGTTCTATAAATCTAAGAATAACCTACAGAGAAAAGGCCTTCTCCAATGTTGCTATTATCATACTCAAACACTCCTGGTGGAGAAGGTGTATGTTTGGAAGCCCAAATTACACATAAATGAGGTCTTTTGCACATACTACAGCCCACCTTTTGAGCCTTATCTCTCTTATTGCCCAGTATGTACCTTGTATAGTTCCAGGAAAACTGAGCTGTTTGCTGTGCAGTTCCCAACTTTTTCTTGTGATAATCATACCTAAAATTCCTATTCTTCTGGTCACTCTCTGTCTACAACCGAAACTTATGGTACACACTGTACCAAATCCTCCTAGCCTCCTTAAACTTATTTTGTAGTATGCCATTGTCCTGTTGTGACCTATTCCCTTCCTATGTACATCCAGGACCAAGATTTCTTTGAAGGCAAGAGCAGTGTGCCTTTCACACAATCGATGTCCAGTATGTGTCTGCTGAATGAAAAAGCAGTTGAATATACAGTTAAGAAGGGGAAAAATTGGGGCTGGTGTTGTGGCTCAGTGGTAGGGCACTTGCCTGGCACGTGTGGGGCACTGGGGACACTGGGTTCGATCCTCAGCATCACATAAAAATAAATAAAATAAAGGTATTGTGTCTATCTACAACATATGTGTGTGTGTATAATTTTTAAAAAGAAGGGGAAAAAGTTTCATGTTAGCATTCCACCACAGTATCCTCTGAACCTCTGTGAGGACCTCTCAGAAATGCAAGAATGCCAATCTGATTCACTGAGCAGGACAGTAATCTGGGGAAATAATGATGCTAAGGACAAAATAAAGACTCAATATACAAAGGAGAAAACGGATGGGCTACAGTGCGCCCTTAGTGAGTAAGACATATTTGGCGGTGGTAGTGGAGGTGGACTTGGGGTGGGTGTTAGAAGAAATTGCCAGACAGTTGAAGGAAATAAACTACAAGCAAAGGCTATGAGCCATGAAACACAATAAACTAGTACATGCTCACATTTTTCCTACTGTAAAATACTTCTTACCAAGAATAGGAGTATACAAAGACAAGTCAAAGACAAAAGTCATCATCATTTGTCTGTTTTTCTTGGGTCCTCTCAACACACATTCACCCATACACATACCTTTGCAAGTACCCACAGGGGAGCCACTTCTCAAAATCTGGAAAGCCAAAGTAAAAAGCAAGGGACAGATTCTTTTGATCTCTCTCTTTCAAAGCAAGATTGTATCTGAGCTATTCAGAATCCTCAAATTCCTAAATTAATCATCAGCCCATGTTAATCTTTCTCAGAACCATTTTGCTTCTTTCTCATAAGTGATTAGAAAGAAGCCAATGCTGTGGTTTGAGGAGGAGTCAGATAAGAGTTCAGAGATCTCATCACTACTTCACATGCTCCCAAATCAACCCCAAGCCAGGAGGGCAGACCCAATGCTCCATCAGCGTTCACCAGGTGGAAGTTCTCCATCAGTTGATTATTCCCAGCATCTTATTTCCTGTGTGCTTACACCCCAGCTCAAAATTTATGGGTAACAGTGTACCACTAGCTACTACTAATTTAGGTTTGGTGATGAGGCTGGATAAAAGTATAACTGTAGCATTAGAAAAGTTAGATCAGAACCAGAAAATCTTTTTTGTAATAGTATGTATTATTTTAAAATTACTGAAAGAATACAAGGAGGAGGAGGAGGAGGAGGAGGAAAATGAGAAGAAGAAACCAGCAAACTATTCCTTCAGCTAATTCTTATGTGAGTGTGTGTACTAAGGGGACAGTGGACAATGTGGGGTGAGTCTTTGCAGTGTTGGGAACCAAATTTTGTAGAGGTGGAGAAAGCAACAACACTCTCTTTAAACTTCAAGAAGTTTAACAAATTACAATTTGTTTTTACTGTGAATTATTTGTGTGTATAGTTAGTGCTTTGCAATGGACCAAGAACCAGAGTTTATTGGGATTTTTTACTGAGCTTGAGAAAGCACTCCAAATGGGCAACAGAAAGACACTCAATAAATTTCAAACGTAGGTGAATGTTAGATCTCTGGGCTGGGGATTAGGAGACCAGTGTTTACGGTTCTGTCACTAGCTACGTGACTTTGGACAGATCACCTAAACTTTCTGTACCTCAGTTTCCTCTTCAGTAAGATCATGAGGTGGAAAAACCTGATTTCTAGTGCCTCCTCACAGCTATAATATTCTGATAAGTGCTATGTTCATTCACGCTGCAATAAATTTGCAGATGTGATAGATAAATAGATAGGTAAATAAATAAATAGATAGATTTGTAGGTGTGCCTTTGGGCACATAAGCAAAAGTAAGTTTATAAGGTTGTCCTTGTGATCACCAAATTACCAGGAATGAGGGCAGGGGAGTCAGCTCATTTCTAGATTGGAAACCCACTATTCTGCCATGTTTCTAAGGTGGTGTAAGGGTCCTAGGTAAGAGCAGGAAAGAAGAATGTGCAGAAATTTTACATAGCCATCTAAAAATTCATAAGTTTATTGGCATAACCAAAGAGTCCCTTTTTACATGAAGATGAGTGTCATCTTAATTGAAATAAGACATATGCTTTGAGCTGTTTCTTTGTAGGCAAGTATTTTGGCCCTTAAACCTTTTTGCCCCATCACAGTCACGGCTGTGTGTGCATGAGGCAGCATGTTTGTTTGTGTGTGGAAGGAAGTGCATGTTCCATGACTAAGAGATGAGTATTATCTTTACAAAGGGAGAGATGCTGAAGAGGGAGAAGAGTGACATTATCCTGAATGCTGGTTTAGACTGAATTTGAGAACCCATAGGAAATCCAGAGAGC
>PVHX01029660.1:0-16682 GCA_004024805.1 Geosciurus inauris | reverse complement strand
CTCCTGGCTACCGCTGCCTCCCGGTGATCCTGTACTCACACATACACGAGCGAAATTCCTGCGTGGGATGTTGAGCTGCAGAATGATGCCAGGAAGCTGGCTGGAAAACGGCACCTCCACCACTTCCAGCTTTGGTCCCTGAGAGCCTAGCGCAGAGTGGACTGTCTAGGCCGCCATCTTGGAACCGCCCCCCAGGACAGTACAATTGAGCAGTTTCATAATCTTACAAAGGAAAGAGTCTTTTCTTTGTTTAAACACAAGTAAGTCCCTCCAAAAGACATAAAGATTTGACAATTTGAAAATCAAAACATCTTAACATCAAAAATATTATAAAGAAAAAACTGAAATGTCGCTGGTGTGGCGGCACATGCCTGTAATTCTAGCAGCACAGGAGGATTGTGAGTTCAAAACCAGCTTGAGCAAAAGCAAGGTGCTAGCAAATTGGTGAGACTCTGTCTCTAAATAAAATACAAAAAATAGGCCTGAGGATGTGGCTCAGTTGTTGAGTGCCCCTGAGTTCAATACCCGGTATCCCCCCACAAAAATATGAAAACTGAAATTTAATCCCCACTACAACAGTATTAAGAGGGAAGGCCTTTAGGAAGTCATTGACTATGAGAGTTCCACCCTCATGAATAGAATCAGTGCCTTTTGAGGAATGAGGGCCCTTCTTTTTTGTCTTCCATCAAATGAACACAATACACTTGCCCCTCTGGAGGATGTAGTGACAAGGTGTCTTCTTGGAAACAGAAAGTGGGCCCTTTCCAGGCACCAAATCTGCAGGACCTTGATATTAGATTTCTCTCCTCTAGAACTATGACACATAAATTTCTATTCTGTATAAATTACCCAGTCTCAGGTATTTTTTTAGACCAGACATATTACCAGATATCTTGGGTATCTAAGGTATTATCCAATTTTATAAAATAGAGAATGGGCTAGTTTACCTAATATAAAAAGCTTTCCTTAAGAAAATGAAAATTCATGAACAGGGAGAAAATATTTGTAAAATATGTATTAGACAAAGTACTGGTATCCAAAATATACAAATAGCTCTTAAAAATCAACAAGAAAAAACAAACCCAATATAACAATGGGCTAGAAATCTTAACAGAAACCTCACCAAATAAGATACAGATGGGCTGGGGGTATAGCTCACTTGGTAGATTGCTTACCTCACAGGAGCAAGGCCCTGGGTTCAACCCAGCACCACACACACAAAAAAAATAAAAACAAAATAATCATGGTGAATACAAAATGCTTATTATATCATTGTTTTAGAATGATAGAACTTAATTGTCTAACATGAAGGAATTATTATAGAACTTAACTGGAATTATTATAGAACTTAATCATTATTGAACTTAATTGTCTAACATGAAGGAATCAGTAAATTATGTTGCATTCAAACATTGGAATCCTGAGAATTCCTTTAAAAGAATCTTATAAAAAGCACTAACTATATTGATAAGATTTGCAGCAGATTATCAAATGGAAAATAAAGTATGCTTATAAAATAGAATCATATTATCTTTCTCTCTCTCTCTTTTCTTTACCCGGGATTGAACTCAGGGGTAGTTGACCACTGAGCAAAATCCCCAGCTCTATTTTGTGTTTTTATTTAGAGACAGGGTCTACTGAGTTGCTTAGTGCCTTGCCATTGCTGAGGCTGAGTTTGAACTCGTGATTCTCTTGACTCAGCCTCCCAAAGTGCTGGGATTACAGGCATGCGCCACCACACCCGGCTATATTATCTCATTTTGAAGAAACATATATGTGTAGAAGTTTACTTTTTCTCTACGTATTTGTGTCACCCATCTATCTACCTACATATTTAAAGATAGAAATAAAAAATAAAATTACACCAATGTGCTAACTTTGGTTCTTTTGAATTGGATTATGAGCAGTTTCTTTCATTTTCTGTTCTTTGGTTATGTACATTTTAAATAATTTCTACGAGAAGTATTTTTTGCATTCATAATAATAAAAATATAATGTAGTGATTAAAAGTTTCTGGAATCATCCTGGCTATATCTTAAGCTATTTATTTTGCTTTTCTAAGCCTTGGTTTGCACCTCTGTTGAGTGGGAATAACAATTAA
This sequence comes from Geosciurus inauris, assembly GCA_004024805.1. Taxonomy (NCBI): domain Eukaryota; kingdom Metazoa; phylum Chordata; class Mammalia; order Rodentia; family Sciuridae; genus Geosciurus; species Geosciurus inauris. Next base: position 14,581 of record PVHX01029660.1, on the reverse strand, counting down.
ATGAGGAATAAATGAGATAACAAATGTTGATCATTTAATATACTATTGGTCCCACAATAAGTGATCAAAAAAGTTTAATATTATTACCATAGTATCATCATTGTGAAGGGAACTAAGGATGAAGGGACAAGACTAAAGATTATTTACCTCTACTGAGACATCACACCCAAGACTGATAGGAAGTGGGAAAAAAACCTTAGTAAAAAGAAAGAAATTGAAAATAGAAAGATCTCCCATGCTCATAGATATGCAGAATTAGCAATATCAAAATGGCCATACTTCCAAAAGCTTTATACAGATTTAGTGCAATTTTTATTAAAATCCAAGTCACATTCTTCATAGAAATAGAAAAAGAATCATGAAATTCATTTGGGAAACTAGGAGACTCAGAATAGCCAAAGCAATCCTTAGCAAGAAAAGTGAAGCAGGAGGCATTACAATACCAGAAAGTATATTATACTAGAAAGCCATAATAACAAAAGCATCATCTATTTTGTATCACCAAAATAGATACATAGACCAATGGTACAGAATAGAAGACACAGAGAAAAACCCACATAAATACAGTTATCTCATACTAGACAAGGGTGCCAAAAAACATACATTGGAGAAAAGATAGCCTCTTCAACAAATGGTGCTGGGAAACTGGAAATCCATATGTAGCAAAATGAAATTAAACCCCTATCTCTCAACCTGCACAAAAATCAACTCAAAGTGGATCAAGGACCTAGGCATTAGACCAGAGACCCTGTGCCTACTAGAAAAAAGTGTAAGTCCAAATCTTCATCATGTTAGCTTAAGAACTGAATCCCTCAATAAGACTCCTGGAGTGCAGGAAGTAAAATCAAGAATCAACAAATAGGATGGACTCAAACTAAAAAGCCTCTTTTCAGAAAAAGAAACAATCAATAACGTGAAGAGAGAGCCTACAGAATGGGAGAAAATCTTTACCACATGCACATCAGATAGAATACTAATCTCCAGGATACATAAAGAACTCAAAAAACTTAACACCAAAAAACAAATAACTCAATCAATAAATGGGCTAAGGAACTGAGCAGGCACTTCATAGAAGAAAAACTACAATTGTTTTAGTCAGCTATTACATTGCTGTGACTAAAGATCTGACCAGAACAATTGTGAAGGAAGAAACGTTTATTTGAGGATTCACGGTTTCAGAGGTCTTAGTACATAGAAGGCTAGCTCCATTCCTTAGGTCTCCAGGTGAGGCAGCACATCATGGCAGAAGAATGTGGCAAAGGAAAACAACTCACATGTTGATCAGAGAGCAGAGAGCAAGAGACTCCACTTGCCAGATACACATATATATTCCCCAAACCCATGCCCAATTCCCACATGCTCCTGCTACACCCTACCACTTCAGTTACCACTCAATTAATCCCTATCAAAGGATTAAATCACTGATTGGGTTAATATTCTCAAAACCCAATCATTTCAGCTCCAAACCTTCTTGCATTGTCTCATTCATGAGCTTTGGGGGATACCTCACATCCAAACCATAATAAAAATCGATCAACAAATATATGAAAAAATGTTCAATATCTCTAGCCATTAGAGAAATGCAAATAAAAACTACTCCAAGATTTCATCTCACTCCAGTCAGAATGGTGATTATCAATAATAAAAGCAACAATAAGTGTTGGCAAGGATGTAGGGGAAAATATACACTCATACATTGCTAGTAGGACTGCGAACTGGTGCAACCACTATGGAAAGCAGTATGGAGATTCCTCTGAAAACTTCAAATGGAACCACAATTTGACCCAGTTATCCCACTCCTAGGTTTATACCCAGAGGTCTTAAAATTAGCATACTATAGTGATCAATGTTTATAGCAGTTCAATTCACAGTATCTACACTATGGAACCAACCTAGGTGCCATTAAATAAATAAATGAATAAAGAAATTGTGGAAGAATGAAATTATGGCATTTTCAGGTACATGGATGGAGCTGGAAAATATTATGCTAAGCAAAATAAGCCAATCGTAAATAACCAAAGGCTGACTGTTTTCTCTGATATGTGGATACTAATTCACAATAAGGTGGGGGGGGTGGGATAGAAGTACTTTGGATTAGACAGAGGAATGAAGGGGGGAAGGGCATGGAATGATAGTACAGTTAATCAGACATTATTACCCTATGTGCATATATAATTATACAACCTGTGTAACTCTACATCATATACAACCAGAAGAATGAGAAGTTATACCCCATTTATGTATGATATGTCAACATGCATTCTACTGTCATGTATAACAAATTAGAACAAATAAAAAAATTTAAAATAAAACCTTAGTGATCTCCACTATTATACAGTAAAACAACATTGGGTTACTATTTCTGTGAACATAACAATCTCAATGCAAAGTAAGAAAACATCTAAACAAATCCAAGCAATTACAAAAGAGCAGGTAGGACTCTGTGTGTGGCTCCAGTTACACAGTGATAATTAAAGGCAGACAATGAAACACTCATTTTAAAATCTAACATTCTCAATCTAGGGTAATACAACACTGAATTTTGTAAAAATGTCAGCTTCATCTAATATTATAATTACTGTAAATGTCTTGCTCTTTATGAGGGTTTTCATTTTAAAATAATTTTATCTCACTTTCTAATTATGAAAAATTAAAATCACAATACTAATAATAGTTAACTATGTAAATCATAACCATATATTTTCTTGCATTTCATGATATGCAGCTCCTCAATGCCATTGGACAAATGTAAATAACAGATAAGTCAATAAAATACTTTCAAGAAAGCTAGTTAATTTCATTTAGTATGATGTTCTCTAGTTCCATCCATTTACCAGCAAAAGCCATAATTTCATTCTTCTTTATGACTTAGTAAAGCTCCATTGTGTATATACAAACCATATTTTCTTTATCCATTTATCTGTTGACAGGCACCTGAGCTTTCGGCAGAACTTGGCTGTTGTGAATTGTGCTAATATAAACATTGATGTTCCTGTATCACTACAGTATGCTGATTTTAGTTCTTTGGGGTAAATACAGAGGAGTGGGATAGCTGGGTCATATGGTTGGTTACATTGCTAATCTTTTGAAGAATCACCATACTACTTTCCCAGAGTGGTTTATTTAATCTCTCTCATATGCAGAAGCTAGACCAAAATAAGGAAGAAACAGGTGAAGGGAAATCCCATGAAAACGAATGAAGCAGTGGAAGAGGATTGATGTGGAGGGAGAAAGGATAGGAAAGGGAGGAATGATGGAATAAAATCGACCAAATATGCTATGTAAATATATGGATATATCTATCTATATCTATATCTATATCTATATCTATATCTATATCTATATCTATATCTATATCTATATAGCACTAATGTAGAAAACTGTAAATAAATGGGAATAAGACCAGTAGAGTAGAAGAAGAACAGGGAGAGGGGGAAGGGAAAGAAAGGGAAAATACTCAGGACTGAAGTGGAAGCAGATTATATTCTATGCATGTGATTATGTCAAAATGAACCTCAATATTATGTATAACTATAATGCAATAATATAATCATAAGAAAGAGCTGGTTAATCAGCTTTATGAAATGACAAAAAAAGTATATTTAAAACTTATGTCCCAGCACTTAGGGAGGTTGAGACAGGAGAATCGTGAGTTCAAAGCCAGCCTCAGCAACAGCAAGGCGCTAAGGAACTCAGTAACACCCTGTCTCTACATAAAACACAAAATAGGATTGGGGATGTGGCTCAGTGGTCGAGTGCCCCTGAGTTCAATCTCCAGTACCAAAAAAATAAATAAATAAAAGTTATGGAAATGAAGGATCAAATTACAACTTTTCACATAATAATAATAATTATTGAGTGCTTGTTATGTAGGAAGTCCTCATCCATATATCTTTATAGCTGTGTGATTTTAGATGAGTTACTTAAACTTCTTGAACCTCAGTTTCCTCAGTTGTAAAATAGGAATAAATTATTAGTTTTCAGGGTTTTGTTGATGATTATAAATAAAATTGTAATCATCTAATTTTTGAGGATTAGAATAAACTTGTAATCATCTCAATATTAATATTTGGACAAAAAAAAAGAACTCATTAGTTTGGGGATAAGAGTACAACATATGGGATGCTTGAATGGGATGCTGCTGCTCCTGATTATAATGATGGTGATGATGATAGCAAACACATAGGGCTATGTGCCAACACTCTTCTAATACTACACATATAAACTCACATAATTCTTACAATAACCCTGAGGGCAGGAATCCCAGGCAGAGAGAATTTAGACAGATTTTACAAGGAAGAACTAGAAGGTGGCAAGGCCAGATTTTTAAGTGGTTCTTAAATTTGTTGCAATTGATTGTTCTGATCCTATATATAATGATGTTTCTGAACCATTTGGAGTGTCTTTGTTGCAGAAAATGAATTTTTTAAAAATATTTTTTAGTTGTCAATGGACCTTATTTTTTTATTTATTGATATGTGGTGCTGAGAATTGAACCCAGTGCCTCACACATGCTAGGAAGTGCTCTACTACTGAGCTACAACCCGAGCCCCAGAAAATGATTTTTTTTCTATAATATATGATTCTGCCTCCTTTTGCCATTTTGCCCAGGCATTGAAATGAACCAGCATCAAGAAAGATGGATTCAAATGAAGAGAATGAGAGTTGAGTATCAATTGCCTTCAAAGCCTGTGACACCAGTTGGATGTGCTTTTGGGGAAAATTCAAGGTTATAATGGCCCTAATTATAAAAAACAAGCATGACAGCTTTCATTTATGAAGTATGTGTGAACCTTACTAAACATTTTATATTCATGATCACATTTAATTTCATAATTGTCCAATAATATCAGTATTTCTAATTTACGTTACAGAGAGAAAAGCTGAGGCTTGGAGAGGACAACAAACATGCCCAAATTGGCATAGCTATAAAATGGGAAAATGAGGATATGACTTCAACACTATTTGTCTCAGATGCTCTAAACTTTACCATTCCACTATCACACTAGGTCAGTGGGACATATGTCTGTTTATCAATTAAAAATAGGTATGGCTGTGAGAAGTAGAAAAATAATTATTTCCTAAATAAAATAAAAATCTCACACATAAAAGAAGTCCAGATTTAGGCATTCCAGACTTGATATGGCAACATCATTATGTATTAAAGTATTCTCTGAGGTCACTTTCACTTTGTATTTCTCAGGACTTAGAGAACACACTTGGTTCTTCCTGACTTTTGTTACATCCAAAGACCAGATTTACCACCTTAAATTGGGGATGAATTCTATATACTTAGTTACTAGCATAGCTTTAAGCACATAGGATGTGCTCAATAAATATTTGCTAAGTTAAATTGAAAAAAAAAATGTATGTATGTGTCAAGATGTTAAATGTAGAAATAAGGAACTGTAAATTAATACAGAAATGAGATATCCTTTTCCACTTAATGAAATTAATGTAAATTGAAAGGCATGACAATGTTAAGTGCTGTTTAAAATGTAGGGACAATAGTACTTGAATATACTGCTAGTGAAAATGTAGACTAATAATCCAACGCAATAGGACAGCCTCTAACAAATAAAAAATATGCATAACCCATAAACTAATAATCCCATTGCTAGGCATATGACTTGAAACATGATCATATATGAGTAGAAATTACAACATAAAATGTGTAATGTAGCATTATTTGCAATGGAAAAAATATTAGAAACTTGCTTAATGACCATGCATATGGAAATGGGTTTATAATGTGATATATTCCTATGATAGAATAATAGCCAAGTGCTATATATTTCTATTTCTGTACCCAGTACTGTTTTCCTTCTGGACATATTTTTATACCTCCTTTGCATTCAGGTGGGGTAATGTGATTATTTCTGGCCAACAACTTGTGAATGGAAATGACACTTCTGCGCTGAAGCATTTAATTGCTTGTGTGAGACCCTATAGCTTTCTTTTCTCCTGCTGTGGTAGCTGAGGAGACCTTATTTTTCAGAGGGTGTAATGCCAAAATGGTATAAATTTCTTTAACTTGGACCCTAAATGGATTTATAAAGCAGAGCATACCACTGACCCTTGTACCCAGAATGAGAATTAACATTTTATTAAATAGCAAAGAATTTTTTGCCACCTAGCTTCTTCTGATTAATAAAAGGTGATTTAGAGGAATAGACTAAAGCATATGTAGTTTGAGTTCTCAAAGTTACCCAAGTCTTATAAATACAATATTGAGATCAAAATGCAAATTTCAGAATAATTTGTATAGGCGATGATACTCTTTGGTAAATCCAAAACCATATACACAGGGAAAATAGTAGGTGATGTTATAAAGTTGAAAATAAATGGTAGAAAACAATATGAAGAAGAACATCCTTAGTAAATGGGGATGAGAAACATGATTTGTTTTCTGAATAAAGGGCATTTAGCTATATATACATAGTAAGTTGAATGATCATCCCCCAAATTTATGTCTACATCCCAATCTCTGGAATTTATGAATATTACCTTATTTGGAAAGAGTCTTTGTAGATATAATTAAGTTAAATTTTATAAAATGAGATTCTCCTGGATTACCCATTGGACCTTAAATCCAACAAATGTCCTTATCAGAAACAAAAAAGGAACAGGTGACTTGAAGGCAGAAATTGAAATAACATGACCACAAATCTGAAGAAGCTAAGGAACACGTGGAGCCATCAGAGGCTGGGAGGCAAGAAAGGATTATCTCCCAAAGCCTTCAGAGCAAATGTAGACCTTCAGTTGTCTGGATTTTAGATTTCCATGAGAAAAAAGAATGTTATTTTAAGCCACTCAGTTTGAGGCAATTTGTTGCAGTAGCCTAGAATCCAAATAAATCTTCAGTGCCTCCTTTCTCAAACAAAATAAAACTAAAAAATGGAAAACAAATGTGACCAAATATTAATGGCTGTTAATTCTGGATGGGAAACAAGTTTTACTCCTTTTTTTGTCCTACACCTTTCACATTTCTCACAGCAAACTTTAAAAATGCATTTTACTGGGGTTCTATTATAAAATTAATCATTTGTTGTATATATCTCTTTACCCACTTAACTGTTTTGTAAATACTTAAAACTGAGAATAGAAACACTTTGACTCATAAACACAGTTGTTAATTGATGTTGTGTCATTAAGGTGACTTTGAACGGCCTTCACAATTGATTTCCATCACATATAATAGTCATAATTTTTGTACCCTACAACTTTCTGATACAAATCCTATGTTCTAAATTACCTATAGGTTTCACACAAGAACTTTATAAGTCTTCATGTCTTTTCTTATGCTGTTTCCTTTACTTAGAATGGTCCCTAATGCATGACAAGCTCCTACTACTCCTAGATTCAATTCAAATGACATCCACTGATGAAGCCGTCTCTGATTTCTCAGACAGAATTAGTTCCTTCTTGATACTCTTTTAGCATGTAGTTAATAGTGAATTCTAATGTTTTTCATCCATTTCAGTTGCTTTTTGTCAGGCTTTGCCTATAAAAATAGTATTAGACTACCATTACATCTATATTCCCTATAACTAATAGTGCCTGTCATAGACTAGGAGTCCAATGAATGATAGCTGGATAAGTAAATGAACGAATAAGTTATTTCACAATTTTGTGTTTTTTATCCTGAACTACTGTAGGTTCCAAACATTATAGGTATTAACAATTTAAGACAGAGATTTACAGCAAAGCAAATCAACATAAATGGATCCCAAAAGTAATTAACAATATTTATCATCAGAGAACACCCTCTTAACTTCTCCATCAAGATGAAAACAAAAAGAAAATTAGCAACAGAGTTGCTCTAACAAAAGGAAACTCCTTTTCCCTCTTGGGTATGAACTCAAGCCCATTGCACTGGGTTCAGCCCAGCAACCAGCACTGTACTGGCATTCTGAGTCATTCTCCAATAGAACTTGGCCCTCTCTTCAGCAGCCTGACCCACAGCTTGTGTACTGAGAAACCTGAGCCAATTTTGCTTACTTTATTAGAGGGAGAAACAGAAAGAGAATGTAGCAACCATTTCTCTTCTCTCCGCACGTCTCCAAATTTCCATGTATAGACCTCATTAAAAAGTACTGAATTTATTTTCTGAAAATAAAGTGAGTTCTAGAAAAGCAGGCATTATAGAATTGACCTTAGTCTGCTATCATCATGTCCTCTCTGACTTTAACTCTCTAGTTTTCTTATAAGGACCCTAGTGATTATATTGGGCCCACATGTATAATCTAGCATAATTTTCTCATCTCAAAATTCTTAATATATTTGCCTCCTCAAAACTCCTTTTGTCATGTAAAGTCACATACACATTTTGGGGAGTAGGACATGGAGGTACTTGTTCTTTATCCCATAATCATGTCCAATAACTTCTTATCTGAATCTCAATTCCCTCATTTGTAAGGTAGATACAATTATACTGATCAAATGAGGCTACTACAATAATCCACTTAAACTGAATCATGGTTCAAGGCAGATAGTTGTCTCACTCCTTTTCTGCTGCTATAATAAAATGTAATAGTCTGGATAAATTATAAACAAATGTGTCACTCATAGCTCTAGAGGCTGGGAAATCCATGATTGAGACATTGGCAGTACTTGTATCTGGTAAATACTGTTCTCTGCTTCCAAGATGGAATCCTGTTGCTGCATTCTCCAGAGAGGAAAAAATCCCCGAATTCTCACAAAGAGGAAGGAACAGAGGGGGGAAAAGATGCTCCCTTCAACTTCAAGCCTTTTTTTAAAAAATTATTTGTTCTAAATAGTTATACATGACAGCAGAATGTATTTTGATTCATTGTACACAATTGGAGCACAACTTTTCATTTCTCTGGTTGTACATGATGCAGAGTCACACCATTCATTCAATAACACATGTACATAGGGTAATAATGTCCTTCTCATTCCACCATCCTTCCCACCTCCATACCTCTTCTCCTCTCCTCACTTCCCCCTGCCCAATCCAAAGTTCCTTTTTTCTTCTCTTGCACCCCCAACCCACCATTATGGACCAGCATCCACACATCAGAGAAAACATTTGGCCTTTGATTTTGGGAAATTGGCTTATTTCAATGATATTCTTCAACTCCATCCATTTACCTTCAAATGCCATAATTTCATTCTTCTTTAAGGCTGAGTAATATTCCATTGTGTATATATGTCACAGTTTCTTTATCCATTCATCTACTGAAGGGCATTTAGTTTCGTTCCATAGTTTAGCAATTGTGAATTGAGCTGCTATAAACATTGATGTGGCTGTGTCACTGTAGTATGCTGATTTTAAGTCCTTTGGGTATAGACCAAAAAGTGGGATAACTGGGTCTAATGGTGGTCCCATTCCAAGTTTTCTAAGGAATCTCCGTACGGCTTTCCAGATTAGTTGAACCAATTTGCAGGCCCACCAACAACGTATGAGTGTACCTTTCCCCCACATCCTCACCAACACTTATTGTTGCTTGTATTCTTGATAAGTGCCATTCTGACTGGAGTGAGATGAAATCAGAGTAGTTTTGATTTGCATTTCTCTAATTGCTAGAGATGTTGAACATTTTTTTAAATATATTTGTTGATCAACTGTATATCTTCTTCTGTGAAGTGTCTGCTCAGTTCCTTAGCCCATTTATTGATTGAATTATTTGGTTTTTTTAGTGTTAAGTTTTTTGAGTTCTTTATGCATCTTGGAAATTAGTGCTCTATCTAATGTGAGTGTGGTAAAGATTTTTCTCCCATTCTGCAGGCTTTTTCTTCACGTTATTGGTTGTTTTCTTCGCTGAGAAGAAACTTTTTAGTTTAAATCCATCCCATTTATTCTTCATTTTATTTCTTGCAGTCTTTGTTAACAAAGGAGGCTTTATTAACAGTCAGGTCCTAAGCTGACATGATAAAAATTTGGGCCTACTTTCTCTTCTATTAGGTGCAGAGTCTCTGGTCTAATTCCTAGGTCCAACCTCAAACCTTTTTATAAGAGTACTAATTCAGTGCATGAAGGAAAAACCTTCATGACTTACCTCCCAAAGGCCAAACCTCTCAATGCTATTTCGTTGGGGATTAAGTTTCAATGTGAATTTTGCAAAGGAATCCATTCTTTAAACCATAATAAGCATAGTAACGTCTTTTGAAACCAGTCATTAAAACCTAGTCTTATTTGCTCTTCCCCTATTTGGGAAGTGATAGGGGAATGTGGTTGGGAGTATGTCAGCTCAATGTACTGGCAGAGGAGGTAGTGGATGTGTTAAAGATAGAGTTCCGCAGCAGCTAGGGAAAAGGAGACATTTCTGTTTTCAAAAGGGAGCCAAGTATTCCATAGAAATAAGCTCATATGGCTCTCAGCAAACTGTTCCCCATGGAAGGAAATTAACAGCAACAAACCTAAGGAGAAAGGAAGCAGAGAGAGAAACAAACCCATGTGTAATCACCTGGGAACCTGTAGTTCCCTCAACCCCAAAGGCTATGCCTTCCAAGATCAGCTTAGAATTGCTGGGCAGAAAATAATTAAAAATAAAGGAGGCAATATCCTCTACCTGTTCATGATTTAGGTTTCCATTTCAAGTTTCAATTTCACTTGAGCAGCCACAGTCCTCTATTACAGAACACTGAAGAGTGTCAAAGTATTAGTGGAAGAGAAGGGTAATGTGGGATTAAATAATCACGGGATCTAGTTCCCATTCTGCCACTAATTTACCTGGTAATTTTAAGCCAATCTCTTCTTTCAGTGTTTTAGTTTTCTTATATAAACCAAGAATTGTAATGAGTTAACATGCAATAAAAAACCTCTTTTAATATCAGATCTTGAGGGGTTTGCTCTTGTCCTGTCTTTCCCTCAAAGATTTCATTTATTCTCATGACTTTGATATCTCTTGTATGCTAACAATTCCCCAAACATGATATGTTCTCATTAGCAATGAGAATTGTAGTTTCAGCTGTTCGCTAACCATTTTTACTTGATCATTCTATGTCTAGCTCACACTCAATATGACAAAAGCTGAATTATTGTAATATTCAAATCCCTTGGAAATCCATGTGCTTATCTATACAATTTTACTTCCAACTATTCCCTAGTACTCTCCACTTCATGGTAGGTGGATGGTCATTCATCACCCTCAATCAACCATCCAAAAATCAAAAACATTCCAAAAATCTTATTTTTGCTTATTATTATCTCTGCCTGGCATGCAATACCCTTTACCCTTGGGCCATTTTAGTATAGAGTTCTCAATTTCCCACCATAAACATATTTAAAATTATGATATGTATTCATTCAGTAAAATTTCCTTCACTTTTAAGGAAAGCAACACAGTTGGCTCAATGCAAACAGTATCAAGAACTGCAATGAGGAAAGTTGGGTTCTCAATCTGACTCAAGAATTAACTTTGTGTGGCTCTGTACCAGCTAAATAGCATCTCTGAACTATAGTTTACCCAACTAGAATATGCACAAATGAACAAAGTTCATGCTATTTCCTTTGTCTATCAAAATTCTATTTTTTCAAGAAGTCCCATTAATACCAGCTAAGTGAAATCTTCTTGAGTTTCCCTTCCACTATGAAAATACACCTACAGTTGGAATGTGACAATTCTCTCCTATCACACTCGGAATCTCTATAGTATCACTGAGTCTGTCTTGTGGTAGGTTTACTTGAGAATATATGTATCTCTGTTACACAGGTCAAAGATATGGTTGTATCTGCAGTGCAAACCTTCTTTGCTCAGGAAAAAAGTAACCAAAAACTGCTTGCTGAGTTAAAGTGTGACACTGTGGAAAAATAGGTAATGAAAGGAAAGGTGGGGAAAGTAGACATTTATGTTTTATACTCATTGTGACATTTCTTATTTGAAATTGGAATGTAACTACATAACCTTCTTTAAAATTCTTTTCAGAGGAAAAAAATCTCTATGATATAAAAGCATTTAAATGAAGTTTAGAGTTTCATTTGTCTTTTAGATTCCAAGATTAATAATGCTATTTAGCATTTCTATAGTGTTTAACAATTCCAATGAACTATTCAGTGTTAATTAGTTAATTCTAATGCTCTGTAAGGCAGGTCAATATTATGATACTCTGAAAAGTTAAGAAAATGAAAATTCAAAGATATTTTGTCTTCCCCTTTCAGGATATGAGACACTACTAAATGCTGTTGCAACTATGAAATAGTGTTTTAGAATAGAAATTAGCAAAGTTTAGAAATGAAGCAATGAAAGTTGAATGGAGTTCTTCCTCTCACTGTGGACCTACAAGCAAAAGACGAAAAGGTACCTGGGCTGTTCCTTTCAGGCCCAAACAGACTAGTTTCTCAGATCAGGAAGAGGACTGGGGTTTAGGTAGAGAAACTGATGAAGAAATTCAGGCACAGATACCAGATTTATAGCAACAAGACAGATTTCATAGTCCATTAGATGCCAGATCACTGACTTGATCAGGATTAGTCCAGGGACTAAGCAACAGTGGGGATATTGAGCTTGTAGTCAAGGTGTCAGTGACCATGGTTCAGAAACTCCAGATAAAAGTTGGTATGCTTATGCCCCAAAAGTTGCAACCTTAAGACTATAACTCCACTTAGCAAAAAGAGAACAAAACTAGAAGTGTTCTTTGGTCATCGCTCTATTCCTGTGTCCTTTTCCCCAGTGGTCCTTTCCAACTTGCATTGTGAAACAAACTAATAGAATGGTGGATGTCATTTTATTTTTATTTTTTTTTGTACCAGGGATTGAACTCAGGGGTACTCGACCACAGAGCCACATCCCCAGCCCTATTTTGTGTTTTATGGAGAGACAGGGTCTCACTGAGTTGCTTATCGCCTCGCCGTTGCTGAGGCTGGCTTTGAACTTTTGATTCTCCTGTCTCAGCCTCCCTAACTGCTGGGATTACAGGCTTGCGCCATCACACCCGGCAGATGCCATTTTAAATGACAGGAAATCTTTCTCCCTCCTGGAGATGAATCTGATGCAGCAAAAGTGGAAGGTTAATAGAGACTGTATGAAGATTAAGTAAAGCAGGAAACATCAATACCAGAGACTAGTAACCTGATCGAGTAGGTTCTTTTGAATCAGAGGGAACAAGTCTTTGACACCTAAATATACCTAAATTGATTCATTTTTAATTTCATTTACTTACTTATTTCTTCAGCAATTATTGAGTTCTCCCTTATTGAGAAATGAGATGAATAAGACATCATTCTTATATACAAAGCACTCACAATCTAGTTCAGAGTTCTTCAAAATGTTGTCCATGGAGCCAACAGCATTAAAAATACCTAAGATGTGTTTCAAAAATGCTGATTCTTACATCCTACTGCAGACCTACTAAGTATGATTAAATACATCTTGTGGGACTCAGAAATCTTTCTTCTTTTTCTTTTTTTTTTTTTTTTTTGGTAACTAACCATCTAAAGCAGTTCTTTTGTGCTTTAAAGTTTGAGAATAATGGGTATAGGAAAACTACTTAAATACTAAGACTGAGAGAGAGTGTGGTATATGAAAGAGCTCAAGCTTCAGGATCAATCAAACCTTCCTCCACATTGAATATTTCCCAAATCCAGAATCTCTGTGAACCTTAGTTTCTTCATCTGTAAAGAGGACAATATACCACCTGCTCTTAGGAGTGTCACATAAATTAAATGAGAGAATATATGTAAAGTGTCTAAAGTATAATAGGCAATAAAAGGAAGGAGGGAAGGATGACAAAGAAGTTAATTGGTCAGTTAGTTACTACTCTCCATCCCTGACCCATGACCACATTTGAATGCTTTTTTGAGAGTGTCTCTCTATTCAGTGTGAAGACAAATCTTTAAGGTGAGAATTCTTAAGTATTAAATGGTAATATTTTTTAAGTGACAGTGCTGCTTGACAATCTGGACAAATTCCTTGAAATAGGAAGAATGAATAGACTAATACCTATTAAAGACTGTGGAGAAGATATTTTAAAATCTTCTATCATATTAGACAAAAAAAAAAAAATATCACTTTAAAGGTGAGTTAGATTACTGTGTGAGTTCCCACCAATTTCCAATGAACAAACATCCCCAAGGAAAAAAAGGGGGAGGCGGGTATTCCAACTCTTATTCTATAAAGCCTGTATAATTTTCTTGCCAAAGCCAAGAAAGGAAAGTTACTATAAAGGAAAATTACCAACTCATTTCACTTATGGTTATTGGTACCAAGGATTTTAAACAAAACACCAATACAGCATATTCTCACTGTGGAATAATACAATAGTGAAAACAAAGGAACTAAAGTAAAACTCAATGATATATCTTAGTAACATATTATCAAATGTTAAAACCAACTCTCAGAAGAGCATCTACTCTATTACATCCATGTTATGAAGCTCCGAAATAACGAAATTGAAAAAGTGTACTAGGGGGGCGGTTCCAAGATGGCAGCCTACACAGTCCACTCTGCGCTAGGCTCTCAAGGACCAGGGCTAGAAGTGGTGGAGGCGCCGTTTTCCAGCCAGCTTCCTGGCATCATTCTGCGGCTCAACATCCCACGCAGGAATTTCGCTCGTGTATGTGTGAGTACAGGATCACCGGGAGGCAGCGGTAGCCAGGAGGCGTGGCTTCGGCGCCGGC
>PVHX01029659.1:0-16672 GCA_004024805.1 Geosciurus inauris | reverse complement strand
GCAAGGAGTTTACCCAGCTGGAGATCCCTATCTGGGCACGGCCAAACGGCCTGTGCCACACATCTGCGGGCGAGGTAGACACAATCCAGAAGCCCTTGCACAGAGACAAACCCAGGCCAGGTGACCACAGCCCCACGTTCCGTCAGGCCTCTAGGTGGAGGCAGCAGGGATCACATGTGTGGGAGGAGCAACCCTGGGCATGGCAGAGGCCAGGGGCTGGCGCCAACCCAGGCTCCGCGGCTTCCAGCCATTCTGAGTGACATTCTGCCCACCTGCCTGTGTCCACCCCTGCTCTGGGCACTGAGGACACTCAGTTATCAGGACTCACTGCCCTCTGAGTGCACGTGGAGAAGGGAGGGGTGGCCAAGGAGGGGCTCCAGCAGCCACTGACCCCTGCCTCTGTCGCGTGCACGTGTGTGCCCACCTTCCAGGCTTTAAGACGTGCGTCAGCGCCAGTGGCAGCCATGACGAAGGCCCCGTCCTGAGTGACAAGCACCTGGATGTGCCCAACATTGTCATCACGCCCCCCACCCCCACGGGCATGATGCTGCCAAGGGACTCCCAGTGGACAGGTGAGGCCACCCTGCCAGCACTGCCAGGCTGGAGCCAGTTCACAGGCTCCCTCCTGTGCCCCAGGGCCCAGCTCATGCCCCACCTCCCCTGGGTTTATTAAAAATATATGCTTAGATTTGGAGATGCTGCGCTGTGGGCCCCTCACCAGGACACCAGCCCAGCAAGCCGTGATGTGTTGAGTAATTAGCTAGACGGCCTTGTGGCGTCCAGCGGCAGGTGATGCATAGGACAGGGCTGGCCTTCCACGCTGTGTCTCCCCCAGCCAAGGTAAGTGATGGGCATGCCTTCCCCTGCCAACAGGAGGACTTGTGCTCTGTCTTGCTGGCCACAGCCATTCAGCTGGACAGGACAGGCCTGGACATAGCCCATGCCCAGGGTGCTGGTGGACCACGGGCTTCCACGAGCCTCAGGTGGTTCTTGTCGCAACCCTAAGGCTGTGAAGAGTGTCCCTGTCTGTAGTCTAGAGAAAGGTCCAGAAAGGGTCAGTGACTCGAGGGCACACCTGGCCAGTGTCTGGTCAGTCAGTTTGGTGTGGCAGCTGCGGGCCTGGGGCTTAGCTCTGCCATCAGGGCCCCTTTGGGCCTTCTCCCCTGGAAAGTGGGGCCCTACTGCCTTCCCTGCTCCCAGGGCTGGCATGACACCAGGGAGCTGTGTGGTCACTCTGTAAGGTCTGCAGGGTGGCCTGTCAGACCTGAGGCCAGGCCCCCAGGGAGGTGCCTGAATCCTGACAGAGGTTTCCTTTAGGTCTAGGTGGCTCTGGGGTAAGTCCAGAGCCGGGCACAGGTGTCCCCTCCCATCTGCTCTGTTGAGCTCAGGCTGTCCTTCCACTCTTCCCTGGAGGAGCAGGGCTCGCAAGGAACTCCTCGAACCCAAGTCCTGCTTGCCCCTTCCCAGCTGCATAACCGTGAGCACGAGCGGCTGCCTCCTTTAGCCTCAGTTTCCTGAACTGTAAAATCGGAGCCACAGGGAAGCCTGAGAGAGGAGGTGAAGCGGGGGCTGTGCTGGGGTACCTGCGTGCTGGCTATGGAGGGAGGACAGACTGGCCTGGGCGGGCTCTCTCCAGGCTGCTTGGGTCACTTTTCATGCACCCAGGGTCCCTAGCAGCAGCCCCTCGGACCCTGAGCAGCCTTCCCTGCTGGGCTTCAACTCACCCACAAAACCTGGGGGCACTGGGCTCGCCAACCCTCCCCGAGGAGGCTGCGCCAAGAGGACGCCCAGTCCCAGGACCTCAGGCGATCCAGAGGGCACGGCATGCAGACTGGGCAAGGGGGTGCTTGGGTCCCACCTCAGCCTCCAGTGACACCACTGCCCAATGCTGGGGAGTTCAGGGCTCCCCTGCCTCCCAGCGCATAGCTCACAAAGAAAGGCCCGGGACAGGGTGGGGAGGTCCACCAGGTGTTGACCCCCTCTCTCTCCTAGTCTGGCTGGATGAGACAGGGTCTTGCCCAGATGATGGAGAGATGGACCCTGAAGCCTGAGGAGGAGCTGCAGGACAGCACCGGCTGGTGGCCTCTGCTCCACAGATGTCCCAGGAGAGTGTCCCACAGCCCCTGCTCTGGATGTCCCAGGAGTGTGGCCGCCCGAGGAGGTGTGCTGACCGACTGGGTAGGGACCACAAATCCAGCCGTGGATGAAGATGGGGCAGCAGGAAAAATGTGGTGTGTCTCAGGCCAGATGCCCACAGCCTCCATGTTCTCCCTGACCCTGGTGTGGCAAAGGGGAGGGGACCCTGCCCTGTGGCCATGGTGGCACCTGCCACCAGAGAAAGACCATCTTCCAGATGACACGCACTCCCAGGACCCTGGCCCCTGAGTCAACAGAACTCTCTAGTGGAGTGGCTGCATTTCTTACAAGTTCGGAGACTGAAAAAGACCCCACCGTGATTTATAATTTCTTTTTTGCATTGTAAATAAAGATCCTGTGTAACTGTGATGAATCTTGCTCCTCGAGGTGGGGATGCAGCGGCCCAGGGAACGAGGTGGGCGTCCAGAGCCTCACTGGGCAGGGAGCTGTCTGGCTGCGACAGGCCTTCAGGTGCTCTCCAGCCCTCGACGTGCCCACCACCATGTAGGGTCAGCGTGGCCAGCAGCATAGGCTCAAGGCCATCTGGACCTCTTAGGTGCCAGCTCTGTCCCATCAGCTGTGGGGTCGGCTGGTAACTGTGTCTCTAGGGTGGGAGCAATGTGTGGTTCTTTTGAAAGAACGTCAAGTTCCTGATGTCTGGCCCCTGTCCCCTCTAGACCCTTGGATCTTGCACGCGTCTGGGTCCTTTCCTCTGGCTGTGCCCCCAGCAGCAGAGCCTGCAAGGATCTAGTACACGGAATGATCTGGGAGGGGGTCCCACACATGCAGTGTGCGTGGGGAGTCAGCGAGGCCTCCAGACCACCCTTAGGTCTACTCCTTCCTTAGGAGGCTGGCTCAGAAGACTTGCTGGAGGCATGGTCTGGGCAGAGCCAGGAGAGGCCAGGAGCAAACTTCTCTCTGTTTATCTTCCTGCCCCGGGAGTGGTACTGACCCCTCCTGACAGCGTGTGGAGCTAGAGAGCATGGAGAGCTGCCCCCAGGCTCAGGGTTTGGAGTCTTTATAAGGACTGAGTCATGCGGAGGAGGCTGACCTCAGCCTTCAGCACCTCAGAGGCCAAGGTGATGCCATGTGGCCGGAGGCCCCTCCACATAGCATCTGGGCAGCCAGAGCCCCAGGTACACAAAGACACTCAGGAGGACATGCCACATGCACAGAAGCGGCCAGGGTACATTTAACCCTTTATTAGTTGAGAAGAGGAAAGAAGGGAAGGGTCCCACAGGGGGTTATGGACCTAGAGACCCTGGGAACACCTAGGCTGAGGTCCCCGTAGGCCCTGGGGGCTGTGAACCCTCAATGTCCCCTCATTTAGGGGTGAGGCCATGGCCTGCATCCTCTGCCTCACACTCATGGCTGGCTGAGGGCAGTGCCAGGAGCCTCCCAGCCCACCAGGCTGGCCACCCACAGAGGCAGAGCTGGCAGAGGACCCAGGGCATACTCTGGATGCCGAGGCCTCAGGGATGTGGGGGGCCCTCAGTCAGGGCAGCTGCCTGGACGTGTGTCCTGCGCATTGAAACAGGGCCCAGCCTCAAGCCCCACATCTGGCTTAACACCCCACCCTGGAAAGGCGACACCACACTGAGCCAGGGCAGGAGTACAAGCAGCAGGTCCTGCCTCCAGCCCACATGGACATCCGCACAGACACAGCCCACAGGGCAGGTTGTCGCAGGCAACGGAGCCTTCTCCTCAGCCATCCTCCCTGAGTCTCGGGAGCCACTCCTCTCCCACAACCTGGGGACCCTGGAGCAGCCTGGCTCCTGTGTCTGGGCTCTTCTGCCTTCTTTTTCTTTTCTTTTTTCTTTTTGGTTCTGGGGATTAAACTCAGGGGCACTCGACCACCGAGCCACATCCCCAGCCCTATTTTGTGTGTTATGTAGACACAGGGTCTCACTGAGTTGCTTAGCACCTCGCCATTGCTGAGGCTGGCTTTGAACTTGCGATCCTTCTGTCTCAGCCTCCCTAAGTGCTGGGATGACAGGCATGCGCCACGGCACCAAGCTTTTTCTGCCTTACTTTTCTAGCTTTTGTATGAGGCTCCACCTGTCCATAGAGGCTGCAGAACCTCGGCACACAGCACCATCCCTTGTGTATGAGCATCCACCGTGGAAGCCGCTCCAGGATCAAGAGAGCGGCTCTCACCAGCTCACAGGCATTGCTGGGCCCTCAGAGAGGCCACTGCTCTCCCAACCCCAACCCTGCGGATTTGCCTGTCCTGATGGCACGTAGATGGAGTCACAGCAGTGGACTGCCTTTCCTATGGCACTGTCCCAGTTCACTGAGGCTGCTACAAAATTCCTTCCACTGGGTAATTAATAAATAACAGCAATTCACTGTTCACAGCTCTGGAGGCTCAAGTCTGAGACCAAGTGCCAGCAGATGCGGTGTGCGGCGAGGGCCGCTCCCTTCTTCCACGACGGAGGCTTGCTCTGTGCTATCAGGTGGGGGAGGGCCAGGCAGCTCTTCAACTTCTCCTATATGGGTGCTGATCCCATTCCTGAGGGTGTCACTCAGGACTTCATCCTGTCCCCAAGGCCCACCTCCTGACACCATCACTTGGCCTATTAGGTTCCAACATATACATTTTGTAGGGACACCAACATTCAGACCATATAGCAGTGACTTAAGTGGTTTGATTAAAGTTGGTTTTAACACAACAGTGAGTCAGCAGCACAGGAAGATGGGGGCGGTCAGCATTGACAGGGGAGGTCACAGCGGGCTGCGATTACCTGCCCTCCTCCTGCCTGGACTTGGCAAAGGAAGACAAAGCCACCATCTCGCCCCTCCCCGCCCTTCCTCCTGCTCTGCTGCCTCTCCCACTCTGTCCCCAGCTCCCGGATTGTCTGATGGCCTTTTTTGCTTTCGATTATCGGCGCCTCTCAGCGCACTGAGTTTTGTCCCGTCCCCTCCTCCACTGCAGGCTGGCTTCGACTGCGCTGGTCCTGGACCTGCTCACCAGGACTGTGGCAATGGCGCGCTAGCCCATCTCTCCCACCCCATGTCTTCTTTGCTTCTGTCCTTCACTCTGTGCCAGCTTAATATCTTCTCTGCCACCACCCTGCTCAGCAGCCTCCCAAAGCTCCCCTGATGGACAGCAGAGGCCGGCGCCAGCCTCAATCACCTTCACTCCAGCCCAGCTTCTAGATTTTCCCTGACACGTGCCTCCTGCCCTGGTCATTGCCGTGGAGAAAAAGAGCCTCCAGAGTCAGTAGTTTTGCTCTTGAATCTGCAATTTGGGCAGAGCCTGAAGGGACAGCTCACCTTTGTTTCATGAGACACCAGCTGAGACGTGTTGTCTAGCTAGAAGGTCTACTTCCAAGGTGGCGCACCCACATGGCAGTCCACTCAGCCCGTGGCTGACAAGTTGGTGCTGGGCTCTTGGTTTCTCTAAGAGTCTCCCCATGGGAAGTGTGGGCTTCCTCACACAGGGCAGCGGGGCTCCCGCATGAGCATCTCAAGGAAACCAGGTAGAGGCTGGTCTCCGAGGTCACGCTGCATCCCTTCTGCAGCAGGCCCGGGCCCTCCTGCATTCGAGGGGAGGGAACGTCCACACTGCCCTTGATGGGAGCAACGTCAAAGCACGTTATGGGGAGGGGACGCAGGGTGGGAGATGCTGTGGCCGTGCTCTGGCTCTGAAGTATTCCCCCAAGTTCACATGTTGGAAACTTCATCCCCAAACCCATAGTCTCATGGTGTTTGGAGATGGGCCTTTGGAGGTCACTGGGATCGGATGAGGTGGCTCGTCACCGCATCAGTGGCTTTATAAGAAGAGGAAGAGGGACCCCCGCTAGCTTGCTCTGTCTGGCCACGTGACGTGCTCCAGCATGCTGTGACGTGGCAAGAAGGCCCTCGCCAGTTGCTGGCACCAGGCTCTTGCACTTCCCAGGTTCCAGAACCATGAGCCAAGCGAACCCCTACTCTTTCTGAATTGCCCAGTCTGTGGTTTTCAGCTAGACCCACAGAAGATGGGCTCGGGCGGCTCTCACATGGCTCACCTGGGCCAGGTGCTGTTCTCAGCTCACGGAACGCTCCGGAAACCCTGTGAGCATCAGTCACAACTAGCACCCCGACACAGTCGGTGGCTTAGAATAGCGAGCTCTGGCTCCCACTTCCTGGAGTGGCGGTGGGCCGTGGCCCTGCTGGAGACGCGAAGTGCCGCACCTAAGTTCCAGTTTTTCTCCTGTGTCCCCTTACTCTCTGACAACCCACGCATGCCCTCCCGTTCCTCTGGCACAGCTAATGCTAGTGAGCTGCAAAGTCGCATGGGGGGAGGAAGGGGAGAGAAACTGCGGTAGGCGGGGAGGGGTGTGCTGGGAACCCTGATCGACCACGAGGGGACACTATTGTTGTTCCCGTTTGATGGATGAGAAGTCGAGGGACCTCAAGTTTGGATCACTTACCAAGGGCACCCAAGGTCACAGAAGTGGGATACACATCCAGGGAAAGGCTCTGGCCAGCCTCAGGAGTCGGCCTTCTTGCTCTTCTGGATTGGCCGTCAGCCTCCCCTTCTCCTGGCTTCTCAGAGCACCTCGCGTCCCCCGCGAAGCCAGGTTTGACCCTGGCCCCTGCTCCCTCTTCTGCCCTGGACACTGGGTCGGGAGAACCTCCGGCAAGCTCAGCCCAGCCTCCGCCGTGGTAATCACCCTCTCCATCCCGGGCTGTTAGTGGTCATGGCAACAGGCCTGGGGCTGCGAGCTGGTCCTGCTGGCGGGCTCGCCAGAGGCTGCACTGCCCAGGAAGCCTGGTCGGGCTTTCTCTCCTCCAGGGCCCCAAGTGGGTTGCTCCTCCTCCTGGAGAAGCATCCTGGGCCCATGGCACCCCCACCAATCCCAGGCTGCGGGACACTTGCTGCAGTTTGCCAGTCTCCCCAGGGGTTGTCCCCGTTGGGGAATGGTGACAATGACATGGGGGCCAGGCGAGGGTGTGAATGCGGGGCAGGTGGTGAGAGGGAGCACTCTGGAGCAGACCACCTGGGAGCATCATACCTGGCAGGTGCTCCTGCGGCGACACCCGTTCATATGACGGCAGCCTCTGCCTCAAGCCCCATCCCGCGTTCCACGGCTGCTTCTGGTGCGGGGCTCCTTGAGGCTGGGTGGAGAAGAGGGAGCCGGACCTGGGAAGCAGCCCTCGCCCCATGTGGCTGGCGCTAGTGGATAAGTACGCAGCTTCCTCGGAGGGGCGGGCGGCTCTGAGGGGAGTGCCAGCTCCTGGAGCTGTACCATGCCCTCGGGGAAGAGCTGGCCACATGCAGATTCTGGTCCCGGAGGTCTGGGGTGGTTCGGCTCTTGGGCCTTGTTTTCCTCCCTCCCTCCCGACTCCTTCCTTCCTTTCCTCCATCCTTCCTTCTTTCTTTCCCTCCTTCCTTCCTTCTTTTTGCTTGTCTGTTTGCACTGCTGGGGGTGGATCCCAGGGCCTGGCGTGCTAGGCAAGTGCCCTTCCACTGAGCTACGCCCTCACTTCACTGTGCATTTCTCGCCTGCTCCCGGGGCCTCCCAGCCGGCCCCAGGACCACACTTGGAGCAGCGAGGATTCTCAGTGGTCCAAAGGTTCTCAGTGAGACTGAGCCCAGTCGCCAGCAGTAGGAGCCTGCTCACTTACCTGAGCCCATGAACCTGAGCAGACCCCTGGTTCCTGCCTCGGCATCCCTTCTCTCTGCAGGCTGCTTCCTGGGGTTGCCTTGGAACAAACCCCTTCCACTTGATCCTTTCTTGGGGACTACTTCCTAGCCCAAGGCAAATCCCTGCTTTCTGTTTACTAGCTGGGTGACCTTGAGCAGGTCATCGGCCTCTCTGGTCTTCAGTTTCCTCAGCCTTTAAGTGGGAATGATGGCCAGGTCGTGGGGAGGGTGGAATGCATGACACACAGAAAGAACCGGAACCCACGCCATGGTGTGACGAGCCCTCTGCGTTGGGGATAACGCCAATGTCCGCACAGCTGGGTTTGAGAAGGTCCCGGAGACTGGGCAGGCTTGCCACAGCCCTGGGTTGGCTCCCACAGGAAGCCGACACTCCCGTCAGGGCCGGGAGGTGGTGCGGGTGGGGGGGTGCCTCTCTGGGGCTGGTCCAGGGTGAGGATTTTTTTTTTTTAATATATTTTTAGTTGTAGATGGACACAATGTCTTTATTTTATTGCTTTGTATGTGGTGCTGAGGATCGAACCCAGGGCCTCACGCATGCGAAGCAAGCGCTCTACCACTGAGCTACAATCCCAGCCCCCAGAGTGAGGGTTTATTAGGGACCAAAACAGCACCCCCCAGTTCTTATTTTGTGAGTCTTTTTTTCCCCTTGAATCATCCTGAGGATGGTTGCTCAAGCCTGTGGTTTGTTTCTCATTTATTTTTAATGCCAAAACCAGTATACTGATTAAAATCAACAATCGGGAAGCTGGGGGTATGGCTGCCCTCAGAGCACGCAGGGGTGGGAGCCGCAGTGAGTAGAAAATAGGAGGAAATAGACATGAACTGGACCCTGGTGTTGCCGGAGGCTCTGTCCAGGTTCCAAGAGACAAGGAACGTTCTGGTCTTTCAACTCGGGATGTATGCTTTCTTCTTCCAGGAAGGAGGCTGGGAGGGAAGAACAGTGTGAAACAGATGGAAATGTAATTTTTTAATGACAGCAGCAGATGGCAAAAAGACACCAGAGTGCATTCACAGCACGTCGGGGCCCGCGAGATCGCCCGCCCAGCCGTAAAGTGCATGGTGGGCTGTCACGGCGGCCCCCCACCAGGCCCAGGAGGCGCCAGCTGCAGGCAGAGCAGGGCTGCGGGAGGGCGGACGTGCTGCCAGGCCCCCGCACAGAGCCACAGGTGGATGGGAAATACCTGTGGCCACCTGGTGAGGTCTGGAAGTTTCCGAGCTTGGCATGCACAGCCCACAGGCTGTGGGTTCTGACAGACCCACTCTCTCCCCAGGCCAGGCCACCACCACTGCTCTCCTGCCCCAGCTGACTCCTGCTGTAGCACCAGCACCCCCACCCCACCCACCAGAGGTCTCATCTAAGATGCACGTGACCATGTCGCCCTCCACTTCCTGCTTTAAGTGGTCCTTCTGCCCTTGGGATCAAGTTCAAGTTCTTGGAAGCAGCTGATGAGGGCAGCCCCTGGGGATGTGGCTCTGCTGTCTTTGTCCTGCAGAGCACCAGGCTCAGCAGGGACAGCAACACCTATTGGGCTGTTGAGAAAGAAGTCCCCCACCCAGGGCTAAGAGCAGACACCACCACCCACTACCCACAGCTGGGCCAGACACCAGGCAAGACCAGATTTCAGCAAATAGGTAACAGGCGAAGGGATAAGCCCAGGGATAAGCCCTATTTCTGCGACCAGAAATAGGCCCTGGCCACCAGCTGGCCAGCCCTGCAGGTCACGATCATCCCCGCCTTACAGACTGAGGTGCAGGGTCACCTGCAGGGAGCTGCAGCACTGCTGGGCCCTGGGCTGCTGGGATGGGACAGGGAGCCTCACTGGGGAGCTCCTCGCAGCACACGGGCCTGGCTGCGCACACATCTGCTGTCTCACTGAGGTGAGGGAGAGGGCTTTCCGTCTTGCATCGGCATCGCTGCTGTGACCGTATTTCCAGCCCTGACCTTATCTAAGTGACAAAAACACCTGCCACTCACTGCTCCCCCCAGAGACTGCTGGAGAGAGGCAGGGCCCTGCCCTGCACCTTGACTGGGGTGTCTGAGACTCCTGGTTCCCACACACCCAGGCTCAGAGGCTCCGGTTCCTCCTGTCCTGTCCTGGGGAGGCCAGGTGGTTATGCTGCACAGGGGCCTGCTGGCCAGGGAGGCTGCCCACTCCCAGCCCATGAGAAGACTCGTCACTTTGCTGGCCCACTGATCTCCTCGCTGGGAAACTCCAGACCTTGACAAAGGTGAAGCAAGTCCGCATTGAGGCCCTCTGCAGGTGGGCCCCAGGGCGTCCCAAACTCGCTCAGCCCCAGGGGCCTGGTCCACACTCATGTGTGATCCTTATCCCAGTGATGCCAGCCCAAATGTTGGACACATGAACCAACAACCCTCAGAGGACCCAGGCCCTGTGCAGTTGCTGGGTCACACATAGCACCTTGCAAGAGCAGTTTTCATGTGTGGCTAGTGTCCATCACAGCGGATAGCCACCACATTTCATCACCGTGGAAAGATCTGCTGCTTTAAAAGACACCCAAGCCGATGGCTTGTGTAGAACAGCTTTTTGACTGATCTAAATTCCCATCCAGCTAGATGATATTGTAGCCATTATCCTTGTATTTATCTATAGTGCTGAGGATAAAACTAAGTCCTCGTGTCTGCTAGGCAAGTGCTCTACCACTGAGCTACAGCCCAGTCCTTTTTTATTTTATTTTTGAGAGAGTTGCTGAGGCTGGCCTCAAACTTGCAATCCTCCTGCCTCAGCCTCCTGAGACACTGGGATGCAGGTGTGTACTACTGCACCCAGCCCAATTATCCTAAAGTGAGAAATGGGCTCACAGTTCCAGGAAGTGATGTTTATTGTTGTGTTTTTGATACCTGGAGGAATCTGAGGGCTTTTTTAAAAATTGTCAATGGACCTTTATTTATTTATATGTGATGCTGAGAATTGAACCTAGTGCCTCACACATGCTAGGCAAGTGCTCCACCACTGAGCTACCATCCCAGCCCCCGAACCTGAGAGCTTTTAAAACAACCTTTCCATATTAGAATAGTTGTAGATTTACAGAAAATTTGCAAAGAGGTTCTTACATACTCTTGATCCGGTTTCCTCTGGTGTTAATCCTGTATTACTCCGTCACATTTTGTCACAATTAATTGGCCAACACTTTTTGGGGGGTGTGCCAGGGATTGAACTCAGGGGCACTCAGCCACTGAGCCACACCCCCAGCCCTATTTTGTGTTTTATGCAGAGACAGGGTCTCACTGAGCTGCTCAGCGCCTCACTTTTGCTGAGGCTGGCTTTGAACGCACAAACCTCCTGTCTCAGTGAGTGCAGGCGTGACAGGCATGGCCACCTCTCGACTGGATATAATCAATCGGCACTGATGCACTGTCACCTGAGGCAGGTGTTCCATTCACAGTTCCTCAGTTTTTGCTAGTGTCCTCATTCTGTCCCAGGATTCCACATGACACTTAATCATTTCATCTCATTAGTCTCCTCTGGGCTGTGGCTCTTTCTCACACTTTCCTTGGTTTCGATGACCTTGATAGTTCTGGGGTATTGGTCAGGTGTTTCGCAGAAGGTCCCTCCACTGGGATTTGCCTGATGTTTTCCTCGTGATTGCACTGGAGGGATGGGTTCTTAGGGAGAAAGGTGCCAGAAGAAACTGCCCCTCTCTTTCTGTCTTATCAAAGGCATAAACAGTTGCTACTGACCTTGCTTGCCGCCTGACGTGGTGTTTGAAGTTCCTGCTCTGCACACTCCTTTCCGTCTTTCCAGTTCTACTCCCTGGAGGGAGGTCCCTGTGCACAGTCCACTTATGGAGTGGCTTCAACTCCCCAAGGAACAGCTCTCTATGTGCGTTATTTGAAATTCTGCATGGGAAATTTGACTCATCTCCCCCATAAACAAGCATTCAAGGGTTTCTATCCATATGGACTTGTGAATTTCTACTTAATGCTTTGGGTTATCATCCAACACACACTGATTATTGTTTTGCCTGAGTCGTTCCAGCTTTGGCCATTGAGAGTTCTACCTGTGCCTCCTGTGTCCCTTTAGTATTCAACCAACACTGTGGGGTTCGATTTTGTCTGTTGCAAGCACTTCCATACCTATACCTCCTGGTACTATAAGATCTTTATGTTCATCTGGTATGTTACCTGACCAATCCTAAGAATCAGCCATTTCTTGTTTCTTGAAGGAGTCCTGGCTGCTTGTCTTGGAGGGGATATTAGAAACCAAGATCTGGGTGTTGGGTGTGCTCATCCATGGGGTGGTGCTGCTGCGAGGCCCCTTGGTGGCCAGAGCAAGGAGATGTGCACTAATTGTACACGTAAGGTGTTGAAACACATGTTTACAAATTCCTAGGTACCATAGTCCCACCTCTGGGTACAGAGCCAAGGGAACTGAAATCAGTGCAGGAGAAGTACTTTCAGTCCATATTCACTGCAGCATCATTCAGAAGAGAAAAGACTCAGAATCAACCCAAGTGTTCATCAATAGATGAATGGATTTTTTAAAATGTGGTATTCATATACAGTAAAATATTCAGCCTTAAAAAGCAGAAAATTCTGCCTTTTGCAGCAACATGTATGAACATCATGCTAAGTGAAATAAGCCAGGCACAGAAGGACAGACACTGCATGATCTCACTAATATCAAGAGTCCTCACAAATTGACCCTATAGAAGCAGAGAGCAGAGAGCAGAATGCTGGTTTCCAGAGGCTGAGGGTGTGGAGAAACTGGGGAGGGGACTGTCCGTCAGTGAGGAGTGCTGGAGGCCAGGCACAGCAGGGTGACTGCAGGTAGAGCATGTAGTGTGTATTTCAAAGTAGCTACAAAAGTGGGGGTTTTATTTTATTTTGGGGGGTGTTAGGCATCAAACCCAGGGCCTTGTGTATGCTACACACATACTCTTATCACTGAACTACACCCTCAGCCCAGAGAGTGGGTCTCACAGTCTTACTACAGTGAAGTATGTATTCGAGGTGATGTACTTGTTAACTGGCCTTACTGGATCATTCCACGACGCGTACAAGCATCAAAACATCACCTGTCGCTCAGAATCTCATGCCTATAATCCCAGCTACTTAGGAGGCTGAGGCAAGAGGATCACAAGTTTACAGCCAGTCCGGGCAATTTAGTGAGAATTCATTTCAAAATAAAAAGATTTTTAAACAGGGCTGGGCACATGACTCAGTGGCAAAGCACCCCTGCTTTCAATATTGAAGAAGAAAAACCACACTGAATCCTAAAAATATATACATATGTACAATTATTGTCAATTAAAAATAAAGTAAGTCAGGCATGATGATGAGCACTTTAGACTCTGCTTTCAGGAGATGAGGTGGGAGAAACACTTGGGCCACCTCTGTGGGCAACATATCAAGACCTGTCTCAAAAAAAAAAAAAAAAACACTCAAAAAATACTGGGGCTGGAGTTGTGGCTTGGTGGTAGAGCGCTTGCCTAGCATGCGTGAGGCACTGGGTTCGATTCTCAGCACCACATATAAATAAATAAAATAAAGGTCCATCAACAACTAAAAAAATATCAAAAAAATTGCTACTATTATTATTATTATTATTTGCTATCGGGGATTGAATCCTGAGGCACTCAACCATTGAGCCACATCCTCAGCCCATTTTTAAAAATTTTATTTAGAGACAGAGTCTTGCTAAAGTTGCTTAGAGCCTCACTAAATTGCTGAGGCTGGCTTTGAACTCACAATCCTCCTGTCTTAGCCTCCTGAGCCACTGGGATTACAGGTGTGCACCACCATGCCTGACACAAAAATATTTTTATATGCATCCATCAGCATCCATATTAAGATGGATGTGAGGGCTGGGGTTGTGGCTCAGTGGTAGTGTGCTTGCCTAGCATGTGTGAGGCACTGGGTTCAATTCTCAGCACCACATGTAAATCAATGAATAAAATAAAGGTCCGTGGACATCTAAAAAATATTAAAAAAAAAAAAAGATGGATGTGAATTTACACTGATGCCTCCAGCTGTAGCTGGGGGCATGCTAGCCATCTAGGGTGGGTGTTTTGCAGAGCAGGACATTGTGGTGAGAGGACCCTGGCCACCCATCTGAAGTAGCACCCCACCTTGGTTACTTCCAGCTCCCCTTGCTCCATCTCGTTTGGTTTTCCTCTTGTCTATTCACTGTAACATCCCCACCCAGAGAGGCCTGGGTGAGGGTGAGCTACTGGAAGGATCACTCCACTGCCTCCATTCTAGGACAGGCTCAGGACTGGCACGGATCACTTCACTTCACGGTTCTCAGTTGAGAAACATTCTGGAAGCTGGTTCAGTGTACAGGGTACCTGGGCCCACCCAGACTTCCCAGTCAGAAAGTATTAGCCTGAGGCCTGGTGAGTGGTGCCCGCCTGTAATCCCAGCAACTTGGGAGGCAGAGGTAGGAGGATCAAAATTTCAAGGCCAAGCCAGTGCGGTGGCACAAGGCTGTAGTCTCAGCACTTGGGAGGCTGAGACAGGAGAATCTCAAGTTCAAAGCCAGCCTCAGCAACAGCGAGGCGCTAAGCAACTCAGTGAGACCCTGTGTCTACATAAAACACAAAATAGGGCTGGGGATGCGGCTCAGTGGTCGAGTGCCCCTGAGTTTAATCCCTGGTACTAAAAAAAAAAAAAAAATTCAAGGCCAGCCTGGGTAACTTAGAGCCTGCCTCAAATAGCATATATATATGTATATATATATGATGTGGGTCAGTAGTAAAGTACCCCTGGGTTAAATCCCCCCAAAAGGGAAAAAAACCCAGAAAAACAAAAAAGTGCATATTCAGTAGTTTTGGGGAACTTAACAGAGTTGTAAAACCATCACCACTATCTGATTCTAGGACATTTCTCTCTCTCTCTCTCTCTCTCATACTAGGGATTGAAACTGGGGTGCTTAACCACTGAGCCACATCCCCAACATTTTTATTTTTTATTTTTGAGACAGGGTCTCTCTAAGTTGCTTAGGGTCTTGCTAAATTGCTGAGGGTGGCTTTGAACTTGAGATCCTCTTGCCTCATCCTGTCGAGTCGCTGGGATTACAGGCATGCGCCACTGTGCCCGGTTAATTCCAGGACATTTCTGTCATCCCCAAAAGAGAACTGGTACTACCAAGTGCTTCACTTCCCATCCCTCCCTTCCCTGGCAACCTTTAATTTTTCTGTTTCTGTGGATCTGCCAATTGATTCTGGACAATTCCTCGGAATGGAGTCATACCATATGTGTCATTCTGTGTCTGGCTTCGTTTACTCAGCATCATGTTTTGGAAGTTCATCCATGAGGTAGCATGTGCCAGGATTTCATATATATAACATACCCTACCGCCTGGGCGAGCCACTTTGCCTCTGCTCATCTGCTGATGGCCACGGAGGTGTTCCTGAGCTGTGGGCACTCCGAATCACGCAGGGCGAGTGTGAGGCATCCTGACACCGCCGCTGTGCACCTGTGGGGGTGCACACTGCCTCATCTGTTCTCAAGCCAGAGGGTAAGTAGCGGCATCATCCCCAGTAAGGACACCAGGGCGGGGAGACGCTGATACCTGGGCTTGGGCCACTCTCCTACTCCTGCTGTCTCTCTGAATGACGTCTTCAGCAGCATTTCCTTTGCTCTTTTATAGGCTGCGTGAACCAGACAGTGAAGCCTTGCCAACTTGGGAACACAAATATTTGCCAGTCAAGAAAACATTCTCCTGTCAATCAACACCCAGGCTAGCTGGCACACAGGCCCTCCAGAAGCAGGAGGCAGATTCTATTTTGGCAGGATCCAGGTGGCCTGCAGCCTCCCCTCCTCCTGAACACCCCCGGGCTCCTTCTCTTCCTACTTCATTTTGAAGCTGAGGAGACTGAAGCTCAGAGCTTCGTGATACAGCACCAAGTGAGCTGTTATTTATTTCCTTGGGGAGCGTTTGCCTTGGTACATGACCGACTGAAAGTAACATAGTGAAATCTCTGGGTCTGCAAATGACAACTTCCAATGCTGATAAACAACAGACAGAGCTCCCAGGCCATGCTAGTGAGCAAAACGCATTCATGCCTTACTTCATCTTCCTAGCGACCCCACCACATGGGACAGGTTTTGGGGTGTAAGAGAGCAGGGCACTGGGTTAGCTGGGGTGGAGCAGCTTTCCTACCAGGATACTGAATCCTGAAATCCACATCCTCTGAGTTTTTTCTCAAGGTCTAATGATCAGGGTTTCAAGTTCAATTCTGTTTTAGCCCTCTGCCTGCCCTTACCAGCTCCAGGGTAACTTCTTTACCTCCCTGTAAACTTTCCTGGGCCTATTACTACCCTGCGGAGATCACCAAGGGCCTGGCACTATTCAGCTTGCTTTTCTCCCTCAGAACTCCGGAGTCTCAATTCCCTAGGAGAGTCCCGGAAGACTCACCCAGAGATTCTGACAGGGGAGTTTGCCAACAAGTACTGTGGGTTCAGCAATGTCCACTGCACAGAAGCTTTGGGGGTCAGCTAGGGGGTATGCATATCCAAACATCCACAAACGGGTCCCCTCCTAAGTCCCATCTGGTGCTTGCCAACCCCTGATTCTGAGCCTCTTCCCTTTTCAGAGTCTGAATTGAACAAGTGTGGGGCGGGGCGTGGTGGGGTGGGAGGATCTGCATTGTTTAGGTTTTTAACTCATTGTAGAGAGAGGGCAGGAGATTAGGAAATGGAAGGGAAAATCCCTTCCTGCGTTTTGGCGTCTGTCTGGACAGGTCACACAGTGTCCAGGTAGGTGCTCTGAGGCGAATACGGCCGCACAAATGCAGCTACTCTTGGCCTTGTTCACGCAGAGTGGGCAGGCAGAGGCCTGGGGCAGGCGAAGGGACACACAACTGGCACCAGCTGCAGGATGGCTCAACAGCACCGGGAGCACAGCACCAGAGAGGGGG
>PVHX01029658.1:0-16677 GCA_004024805.1 Geosciurus inauris | reverse complement strand
TTTGTATATTTTCTATTTAAATATCCAATTCCAAAAAGCCACTTAGACCATACATTTCACTGGATCAGTAGGAGCCTATAATGAGAGCAAATCTGAGCATAGAAAAGTCTCCAAAAAGTCTGTTTTTCTTGCTTTGTATAGATTTTTCTTATATGTGTGTGTGTTTGTGTATAGACATATATATTTCAAAATTTGAAGGTTTTTATTTTTCTTTGAAATTTTACTTTTATATTACTATTTGTATAATATCCTTAGTAGTAGTTTCTTATGATGCTTCTAGTATTATTTGTCAGCTTTGATTGATGATTTTTTTATTCTCACTTATTATTCTATGACAATCCAGCATGTTTGGGTACCACTTTTTCTGTTCATTCTTCCACTTTTGTAAACCATATGGCTTTTCATTGTCAGTACATATAACATCTAAATAAGCACTTCACCTACGCCTTTGTCTCCACATAGATTTTAGTGTGAGATATGCAATTGAATGTCCTTAATGATTAATATCAAAACTTTTGCTAAAATTTTCATAGTTATTTCTTGGATTGGTGAAATTAATCATCTAATAAATTAACAATAAAAGGTTCACAAGCAAAGTTCTGAGTTGTCATGTTTGAAAATACTTTATTATAATTTTAAAATCTAAAATTCATGGGATGAAAGGTGTTGAAAAACAAAGGCAAATTATTTTATGCATACAGTGTTGACATACATTATTTTAATTAGAATGTAATTTAAATATTTTCAGCATAAAATGTTGTATATCTATTCCTTATACTCATGATTCTTAAGCAATTAGAGAATAAAAACATTCACAAACCAACTAGTGAAAACAGCAAAGTTGATGCAATTTCAATTTGCTAATTAATTTAATAAATTATATGATCTGACTTTAATGAAACTAAATTAGTGCCCCAAATGCAAATATAGTACTAATTACTGAAGCATAATTGCATTTGATTTCAGGCTCATTGATCCTATTATAAATACTAGAAATATTTGTTCTCACACCCGGCTGTGGAAATTTAATTCACAATTTCCAAATAATCTCTGTTTGTATATTAATCTTATTGCTCAGTTATAACTGATAGTAGTTCTTTTTGGCAATAGCATGATTGTTACTTCCACAATAATGCTCAGTTATTTATATAACAAAAACTTACGGAGCATCAACTGTGTGGGGAATTCCATTATAGATTCTTAGAATAATAAAGTTAAAAAGTCTTGGCCCATAGAACACTTAAATTAGAACATAAATGCAAATAAATGAAAGCTGTATAATTAGATCACTGGATAATTGTAAATTACACAAAGAAAAATGAAGCACCACAGTAATATTTCCAGTGGTTAGTGTCAGTAAAGGCTCTTACGAGGAAGTTGTCTTTGATAAGAATGTTGAATAATGCAATGACAGTGAGGCATTTGGATATCTGAAAGGATATTCCAAGCAGAGAGAAAAAATATGCAAGCTCTTTAAGGTAAGAATGTACTCACATATATGATGATCCAGGCGATTTATTTATCTATCTATTTATTTATTTATTTAGTACTGGAGATTGAACTCGGGGGCACTCGACCACTGAGCCACATCCCCAGACCTATTTTGTGTTTTATGTAGAGACAGGGTCTCACTGAGTTGCTTAGCAACTCACTGTTGCTGAGGCGATTCTCCTGTCTCAGCCTCCCTAAGTGCTGGGACCAGGTGATTTATAATATACTTTGTCCAACAAACTTAAAAATATGCCTTGTTTTTAAAATGTAGAGAACTAGGATGGGCCATGTCAGCAGTTACCCGGAGTCCATACTATTTGGGAGGCTGAGGTTGTTTGATTAGTTGGTCCCAGGCATTTGATATTAGGCTGGGCAATATAGTATGACCTTGTCTCAAGATAAACAAACAAACAAACAAACACATAAACAAACAACTTAAAAATCTATCCTATTATATCTACTGACAAAACTTGATAAAAATTGAAAAAACAGACATGTTTTCCTGCAGTAAATATAATAGTGGTTCTTATTTCACTATTGACTTTGGAGAAACTGGTAAATTGCTTACATTTCTGTTAACTGACCATTGGGATTAGAATGTAAAGTAATATATTCAAATTTTAAATTTTCTGTCTGTATTGCATTTGCATTTTTCACTTTGAAAGAATCTTAAACTTAAAGAAAATTGGCAAGAATTATATAATAAAATTTTTTATGAAACAGTTAATTATAGGCTGTAAATAATGACCCATCACTTGTGAGAATATTGATATATTCATCTTAATTAGATATTTAAATTGATATATTATAAACACATAATCCTAAGACCTCATTCAATGTTCCCAAAATATTTGTCCTTTATGGTAGTAGGAGTTCAGAATCAAGTGTTGAATTTATTTTTCATGTTTCTTTGATTTCCTTCATGAATTAATTCTCAATCTTTTGCTGATTTTCATGAAGAATACAGGCTTGATACCTGAGGATGTCACTTTCCTTATGATTATATTTACGATACACTTCTTTAGTAGAGATATCACAAAAGTAATATGGTAGCCGGGCGCGGTGGCTCAAGCCTGTAATCCCAGCACTTAGGGAGGCTGAGACAGGAGAATCGCGAGTTCAAAGCCAGCCTCAGCAATGGCGAGGTGCTAAGCAACTCAGTGAGACCCTGTCTCTACATAAAACACAAAATAGGGCTGGGGATGTGGCTCAGTGGTCGAGTACCCCTGAGTTCAATTCCCAGTACCAAAAAAAAAAAAAAAAAAAAGTAATATGGTGTCTTTCTCATGGTGTTGTATGAAGATGCATAAGATATCAATTTGATCACTTGACAGGCTTGTATGATGCAGTTAATTATTTTCTTATGTACCTTTAAAGCATTTATATGGATATACTTTGCAACCATGTAAATATCCATTTTATTATGCTTTCAATGTATTATTTTACTTCAGCAAATATGCATGATTCTCATTTAATACTGTAGACTTCAGCTTCTTCTTATTATTAACTTTTTTTTTTATATATTGAAGGTTTATCACAATGTTTTAAATGAAAAATAATATTGTATTTTTTGTGTAAAATCTGATGTTTTGAAGTATTTCTGCCTTGTGGAAAGATTAAATCAGCTAATTTACAAATACATCATTCAGTTATTTTTTCTATGAGAGCACTTAATATGCACCATCTTTACATTTTCCAAGAATGAAATATATTAACATTAATTAAAATCTTGTAAAATTGATCTCTTAACATTTGTTCTTTCTATCAAATTTAACTATGCATCCTTTAATCAATATCTCCCTAGGTTTGGGGCTATAGTTCAGTGGCAGTACACTTGCTTCACACATGTAAGGCACTGGGTTTGATCCTCAGCACCACATAAAAATAAACAAATAAAATAAAGGAATACTGTCCATCTACAACTACAAAAGAAAGAAAAAAAAAAGATCTCCCTAGTCCGTTTTCCTCACTAACCAGCCTACCGTGATAACCACCATTATTATTTCTACTTTTATGAGATTAACTCTTTTATGGTTTGCATGCGAATGAGATCATGTAGTATTTTTTCTCTGTGCCTTATTTCACCTAACATAATACCCTCCAGATTAATGCATATTGTCACAAGTGGCAGTACTTAATTTTTACTTTTGATTGAATTATATTCTTTTATGCATACATACTCATTTCTTCACTCGTTAATGCTCACTTAAGTTGACTCTATATCTTGGCTATTGTAAATATTGTTATGACAAACATAGGAGTATGGATATCTTTTCAACATACTGATTTCATTTCCTTTTTATGTTATTTATGATCACTTTATTTGGATATCATTCATGTATAAATTTCCCTCTTTAGCAGTCTACAATTAAATAATTTTTAGTCTATTCCAAGAGATATGCAACCATATCTAATCCCAGAACACATTTTTATTATTTGGGAGGGAGGCATACTTATTCACAGTCATACCAAATCTCCCTCTTCTTTAGCCAATGGAATAAATTAATTATATATCTATGGATTTGTCTATTCTGGACATTGCATATAAAAGGTATCATAACATATTTTGTCTTTTATGACTAGCTATTTCATCTAGCAAAATATTTTTAAGATGTATTCATCCATAACATAATAAAAATAATTAAAAATAACTAAAAACATAATTATATTTAAGAATATACTTGAACCTAAGAATATAGAAAAGATCACTATCCACAATACTTAAAATTGTCAAATCTGAGTTAAGCAAGTAAATGGAAAATGGAAAGAGAACTAGTATTATCCTACCCATATCATGTCATATAACTCTACCATGTTTATTTCTGTAAAACTTTGTTAATGTTTTCATTTCCCATAGTAAATATCTGAAATTTCTATTGGAAATTCACAGGCTGCAGAATTTAGTTTTTCTTGCATGAAAGGAAAGAAGAAGAAAACTGGGAAATTATGTTGCCCTGGTAGCCCATCTTAAACGAGAATTTGAGTGTGATAGCATGAATGTTTATTGTGCCATTCTGGATCCCACAGCTATACTACTGCTTGTATTTTGTGAACACTGCCTAATAAAATGCTATTTTGTGAATTTTCACTTCAAAGTTTCCTTGAGCTATATAATTGTTTGGATTTGCAATGTCCTTCCCAAAGTTCATGTATTGAAATCATTGTCCTCAATGTAGCAAGGTTCAGAGGTGTGGGTTTAAGGCAATGATGGATCTAATCTCATCAATTGATTAATCCATCACAGTTGATAACTGAACAGACTACTAGGAGGTGGGATATAATTGGAAAAGTAGATAACTGGGGATCTGAAATGGAAGGGTTTATCTTCTCCCTAGCTCCTTTTCCTCTTTTTCTCTCTGTACTTACTGGCTACCACATCTTGATCAGGTTTCCTTTCCATCATGATATTTATGTCCTGGAGCCAGCAAACCATGGACTGAATCCTCTGAAACTGTGAGTCAAAATAAATCTTTTCTCTTTTAATTTGTTCATGCCAGATCACAGTTTAGTCATAGTGGTGGGAAACTTAGTAGCACAAGGTAAAACTAAAGTAGACACAAAATAATGTTTTAACTAAAGTAAGAGCAAATGGCAAGCAAATGTATGGAATGATGCAAAATTTCAATGGTCAGGAAAATGCAAATAAATTTTACAATTATGTCCAATAATATAACCATTTGATGTAAAAAATGAAGATGTCTGAAAACAGGATTGATGAGATTGTGAATATGAGGGAAAACTGTAAATCAATGGGAAGGATATACATTGGAAGAAATACTTTGAACAATTATTTGACCTTGTTTGCTAAATGGAAACAAGCACCATGATTAAGAAATTTAAATATATGTAACCTGGAATCTTGATACCAAAAATATGGACTAAAACCAGAAGCGTCAGCATCACTTGGTATGTTGTTGGAAAAGCAGAATTCTAGTTGAAACCTCAGGTGTATAAAAATAGCATCTGCATTTTAACAAAACCATCCAGTAATTTATACCTACATTACATTTGGGGAGTATTGTCCCAGAGAAATGGGATATAAACATTTCATGTATGTGGAATATCTATGTCTTCTGCTACATTTATAGTCACCTTATAGTTAGTTTGGGCTAGGTGAATAGATATGGTTAACGACCTCACTGGAAATAATTATATGTCACTTCTAAGATGATGTATTTAAAAGCATTGCATGACCCTTTGATCTCATGATGTGGTGATTGGAAACCATGTTGCTACAAGGGACCAATCTGCCTGAAATAGTGATTCATTCCTTGGGGATACTTTAGACTCAGAATAAGTGATAACTTAAATAACATCTTAACTCACATTAATTTCAGGTCTTGCAAAAGTTTGCCTTTCTTTCTCTCTTATTCATCTTTACATATAGGAAATACTTGAAATATTTGAGATGTAAGTTTACAAAAAGAAAAAAAAATCTGATTGGTTTATACCACCTTTGCTGAAAATTTCCCCAAATATGTTCATTTAAGCATTAAAAATAAGTAGTACACAACATTGACAGTTTCCTGAAGAATTTGCCTAGATATAAAGGGAAAATTTGCACAACTGCTGTAATTATTTATCATAACAAAACAGAGACAGCAAACTGTCAGGAAAGCTGAACTATAAAGCCAACACAAATTAACTGCATTTATATTAATTTGTTCCACTAAGCTATATATAACATTTGACATTTTGCCCTGATTTTACAGTCTTCACTCTGATACCACTGTTTTTCTCTCCATGGATATGCTAAGATGTTAAAGTTATTAGAATGAATATTAAATATTACATTACATGTATTTCTAAATTTCCTAATCAATCCTACACACCTTTGGCATTGAAATTAGAGATCACTCTTTTCATTAACTTAGTGAGACTCTGCCCTCCCCCCCAAAAAATACGTGAAGATATAGCTCTGTGGTTGAGCCCCTCTGGGTTCAACCCCTGATAACAAAAAAAAAAAAGAAAGAAAGAAAGAAAATATTAGAACCAATTATGTCTTCAAGAATTATTGAGGCAAAAATGTTAATTTAAAGAAAAAGTGGTTTTGATTTCTTCAAGCTTTACAGAAATATTTCTGTACAATTCATCAGGTAAATTACACTCATCAATAGTGTACATAGTCTCCTCAACAAACACTATAATTGATTGCTTCCCAGCATCATATACTTTCCTTATGCATGGCATGTGTCTATTTTATATGCAGCTGATAAGGCAGATCACCAGGATACTCATTATGACTTTCTCTCTCTCTCCAGAAACTGGTTGTTCCATGTATAACTGTATTTGGACCATCAAGTTTTGGATATAATCCAGATGCACTAGGATTCTGAAACCAAGTAAGAAACAATGAAATAATAACCAAGTGATTTTCTTACAGGAAAGGTAGAAAATAATGTCTGAGAAATGATTTTAGTTTGTTATTTTCAATTTGACTTTCTTGCAAACTTTCTACCAGACTTTAGCAGTTTACTTAGAATAGATAGTCATGTGTTTCCTCATGTATCATCCTGGAAAATATGGGTTTCTAGGTAAGTCAAAATATTTTTTCAAATATTTATTTTTCAGTTGTAGGTGGACAGAATATATTTATTTTATTTTTATGTGGTGCTGAGGATCAAACCCAGTGCCTCACATGTGCTAGGCGAGCACTCTACCACTGAACCAAAACCCCCACCCAAGTCAAAATGTTTTAAACTGTGAACAAAAGAATAGACTGACATCAAATGCCATGGATAAGCTGTTTATTTTCTCATTTGCAGCTGATTTTCTGCTTTTATTCATCTCAAAACTTAAAATTTAATATAGTCCAAAAAATTAGTAGTACTATTAAACATTTTGGACAATTTCATTCTTAACATTTATAAAATAACATTTTTAATAAAATATCACTTGTTGGCAAAAACATATACTCTATTAAAAATGTCTTCGGAATTCTCTCAACTAAGCAATTTCTATTTCAGTACATTACAAATAATTTGCCTAATTCTGCACCAGGAGTCTGATTTGACAAGTAATAAAATTTATAAAATTAGGAGTTGTAAACTATTATTTCACCTACTTACATATCTTTTATCCAGAGTATAAAGATTTCCCTGTATATGAAAATGATGCTGTAAAATGTAAAATTATTTGAACAACACAATTTATATATAGTTCAATGCTATCAAGCTTATGAGTTGAAAAAAAGTCAAAAAGTTTAGAGACATGAATACATACCATCTTCTTGATAAATTTTTTTGTTAATAGAGCATCCACATGCCTATTTTTCATTTCTTCCGACAGTATTCTGATATTAAGTGGACATAAACTTAAATTAATTTTTATATTTGAGAAAATATGTGTTATTATTACTATCATTATGAAAAAGATATATTCCTGACTCTCTTTCATTATATTAAACTATCACAAAACATATATTTTGGTGTGTGTATGTGTGTGTGAATGTGAGTGTGTGTGTGTGTGTCTGTGTGTGTGTGTGCATGTATGTGAAATATATTTTATTTTCAGTAGAAACAGAACTTCTAAAGTAGATTAGAGCAGGTGTTGAATAAGCATTGCTATTAGATCTACTATTTGTTTTCTAATTTGTTATCAGTCCATTATAATCATACATAACAGTGGGATTCATTTTGTCGTATTTCTATATTCATATAATATAGTTTGATGAATTTCATTCCCCAGTACCTCTGTTCTCCCTATCTACTTCCTCCCTCTTATACCCAATCTCTACTCTACTGGTATTTTGTTTGTTTGTGTGTGTGTGTGTGTGTGTGTGTGTGTGTGTGTTTATAGTATCCTTTTTTTTCTGTATCTTTCCTTCTTCTAGTTTCCATATTTGAGAGAAAATATAAAATCTTTTACTTTCTGAATATGGCTTAGTTTGTTTAATGTGATTCTTGGGATTTTAAATTGCCTTACATTATGATTTAAGTACACATTGTGTTATGTATCAGGTCACAGTTGTTGTTTTTTTTTTTGCCTCTATGTTTAAAATTATTTTTATGTATTTTGGATTAGAGATTTTGTATTTTAATTTTGATTGACCAACAATAATCTTATATGTTTATGGGGTATAAAGTGATTTTGATATATGTATACAAAGTTGAACATATAAAAATAGAGAGTAGAATGGTGGTTACCAGAGGCTGGGGATGAGAGGAAGAAATGGGAAAAGGGGAAATATTGATCAGATTTTAAATATTTCAGTTATAAAACAATAATAATTTCTAGTAATCATTGCACAACAAGGTAAATATAGTTAATAATGTATAGTATATTTAAAATTTGCTAAGAGTAGTTTTTGCATTTTTTCACTATAAAAGATATAAGTATATGTAGGTTATGTGTACATTAATCTTTCCTCCTCCTTTGTTAGTTTTCTGTTGCTTTATAAGAAGTTACCATGGATTTAGCAAATTTAAACACATGTTTACTTTCTTGAGGATTCTGTGAGTTAAGAGTCTATGTATACTTTATTGTTGAATCCAAGCCCTTGTCCCAGGAGTAGCAGTGATGGAACGGTAGCTCCAGGCAGACTGGAGCACACCAGGGCCCAACCACATTGTCAACTACAGGCTGCTTTCCTTAAACAAATACAAGCAAATGTCCAGGTGCTGTGCATGCCCAGGGGCCACAGCAGTGCCTCTCCAGCCATGCAGGCATGGGCCTGAGACACAGCAAGCCAGGTAGGAGGCAAGCCAGGGTTTAGTGACCTTTCACACTGTGGTGGCCAGGCTGAAGCTTGTGCAGAGGTCTGCTCCACACAGTGCTACAGCTCCAAACCACCAAGCATCTATCATCCGCCAACTTCAAACTCCTGGGAAGCTGGGATTGCAGGCAATGAATGAGAAAATGGAAGCAGTGAGAAAATGGAAGCAAGGCAGACCTGAATGGAAGTTCAGACCCCAGGGTTAACCAATAGTGTTAGTACTTTTCCAAATTCGGATTAGCATAAATTTTAACCAATTGCATTTTTACTTTTCCAAAACCTGATTGGCATACATTTGGACCACTAACATTTACCCAGGTGCTATACAACCCCTTAACTAGCCCTTGCTATAGGGTCCCCACTTGGCCTGTGAAAGTTCTATTTCTGTTCTTGAATTAATCTGTCTCCTTTCACATCTACCTTCCATTAACTGTGAATTTATTTCCTGTACTTGCAAGGCAAGAACCAAGAAAGAACATGGCAGTGAGATGCTGGCATCTGCTACAACACTGGAATGTATACCCCACCATTAAGAGCTACAACATTTTCTTTGGCTTCAGAGGCCTGAAATTTATGCGGACCCCATCTACCAGCAGAAGAAAAGAAACTCTGGTTTCACTATGTCTTCCAGAAGAATGCAATCAATGTGTTAACCAGAGTTAAGTTCTCATCTATATGCTTAACTGTGGATAGACTCACTTCCATGATCAATTAAGATTTTAGAAGAATTCATTTCCTTGAGATTTTCTAACTGGAATTTTCTAATTTCTTGTTGGATCCCAGTGGGTGCCAATCTTAGATCAAAGAAGTTGTCTATATTTTTTTTTATTATGTGTCCTTCTCCATAGGCCCTCTTAAATATAACAGCTTACTTCTTCAAGCCCAAAAGGAAAAGAGCAAGCAAACTGGAGTCATATATATCGTAACATTGTCATGAGAGTAACATCCCATCAATTCCATCACTTTGTCATATTTTATTATTTAGAAGGACATGACAGGTCTTACATTTATGGAGAGGAAATTATTCAACTGTGAACATGCCAGGAAGTGGGTACTTTTATAGTTATTCTAGGGTATGTCCACCACAGACTAACCTTTCTGTTTTTCTTGGTAGTGTGTTTGCTTTGGCTTTAGTTACTTCTGGTGATATTTTGCCTTGATGCTCCAAATTAATATTTTATCACAGAATTAATAATTTGATTCATAACTTTCACATTCCTACCTAAAATTTGGCTACTATATTTATAAAGAACAAATACAAAATGAGGATTCTTGTGGCTAGAAAGGAATCATCAAATAACAATTTTCATCAAGTATACAATTCTTAGAGAAAAATTAAGAAGTCCTAATAAAAATAGCTTAGATGGTAAATGATTAGCTCTGCAAGAAACTGTTAGCAATACAACTGTTTAAATAAAGGGTAAATAAATATAAG
The DNA here is from genome assembly GCA_004024805.1 of Geosciurus inauris. Lineage (NCBI taxonomy): Eukaryota > Metazoa > Chordata > Mammalia > Rodentia > Sciuridae > Geosciurus > Geosciurus inauris. Next base: position 6,037 of record PVHX01029658.1, on the reverse strand, counting down.
TTAGATTGAGAATACAATTCAAAAACAAGTTTCCATAAATGAGTTTGTTGAAAATAACAATGATCAATAGTAAACAGTAATTCAGGCTGGACTATAAATAATTTATTTGACTGATAAGCATAGAATGTGCTGATTTAATGTGCAAACACAACTTTAACTTGGTCCCTCGAGCAAGTGTTGACAAAATAATGTTAGTTAAGTGACTATATATTCTTCAAAAATTAATTAAAATTAATCTGAAATTCTGTGTTGAGAATAAATTTTTTTTTGGCACCAGGGATTGAACTCAGGTGTACTTAACCACTGAGTCACATACCCAGCCCTATTTTGTGTTTTATGTAGAGACAAGGTCTCACCGAGTTGCTTAGTGCCTTGCCATTGCCGAGGCTGGCTTTGAACTTGCAATTCTCCTATCTCAGCCTCCCAAAGTGCTGGGATTGCAGGTGTGAGCCACCGAGCCTGGCTGAGCATACATATTTAATTAGACATATTCAGCATATTCTCTCAGTGATAGATGTAAGATATTCTATTTTTACCCTCCTAGATTCTTATGTAAGTGAGAAAAATGTGTTTTTTCTACCTTACATATTCAACAATCTGATTGGAGGTTGTTTGTTGCTAAGACATATAATTGTGATCTACTTTTTTCTTCCTCTCTGAGAAGTGTTCAAATGATTCCAAACTGAAGTAGCACTTGTAGAAAAATTATCTGGTAAGAAAAATAATGGAACAAAATTGAAAGTTTCATGAAAATGCTAATGTCTAAAACCACCCTGGATTATAATCTTTTATCAAGAATCCATGTTTGTTGTTATTAAAAACAAAACAAAAAGCAGCAGTACTATTAAGAAGTTGAATAATGGGTTAATTATATTTTGAACATATGAATCAGTGGAAAAGAATAAATATCTCAATATATTTTTATATTCATTTTCATCTTTGATTAAGAATTAAGTCACTAATTTGTCTATGCTTTCCTCCACTCAAGGTGAGAAGACTAATTCATAATACATTGCTCACCTTAATTACAGAAATATTGACACTATTCTGTGAATTTTGTGTCTAATTTCAAAATGACATGTCAGAATACAATATAAAAACCCTTCAATGGTTAATCTAAAAAAAGTGTAAGTCCAAACTCCAAAGAGGATAAAACACCCTTATCAATCCTAGAGTCTCTGATTCAAATAATATCTAAAGCTAGATCAGTGACATAATATGCTTTCAGCTTTTCAGATTCTTTTAAATTATATGTAGTTGGCAATTCCCAGCTGCACCTATTCAAATCTTTTATAACCCTCTGTCTGTCTAATATCAAGAGCAGTAGCTCTTAAAGAAAAGATAGGATTTCAAGATTAGACCTTCTAGAGTTGTTTTTCCCCTAAACAGTGCCCCAGCTGATTAATGTAGCAAAATACTTGAATTTATAATTATGCAACTTTAAGTATTATGCAACTTGTAAAATTTTCTATAAAAATAATAATTTTGAGATTTTTCACTTATTTACTATTGTCTTTCAAGATGAAATGTTATGATGAAAACAAGTGGAGAAAAATGATGCCTGCACCAAATTTTGCCTCAAGTGAATATTGCAAATTAGTTGTATCAATACTTCTAGCTCTTTTAGGGACTGATGTGAACCTAGTACTTTTGTTCATGTTTTGAAACTCAAATTGAAATGACAAATAGTAAGTGGACTTTGACAAAAAAGTCAAACACTAAGTTAGAAAGATTATATATGTGAAGCAGTGATAATTCTACTCATGCATTAAGATAAAAATAACTTGCCTTCAGTATGGATCAATCTGAATCATCACCTGAATTCTGAACTAAAGTTATTTCCCTACAGAGGATAAGTATGTCATATATATACACACACAATTTACACCAGTTAGATATAAACATCACATTGAAAATGTTTCATCTAACTGGTATAGTAGAAAAATAAATTAATACATTATTTCCTTAGGCATTATATGATGTTTGTTCACATCTATGTGGCATAGTTTAGAACAAATTTCCCAGCTCACATATTCATGTCACACACACACACACACACACACACAAACATATACACAGGTTGCATTTATATAATCGCATTTATATAATTGTAAAATATCAAGAGTTATGAAAAATAATTTTTATTTTGTTAGAAATCTTATATTTTGTGTGCATATGACTAAATTTTGATCCACCTTCATGAAATACATTACAAATTTCAAGTACAGTCCCTTATGATTTCTTAGGTAGAATAAACATCTATAATGAAGAGCTGAGGTACAGAATAACAAAGCAGGTCACTTGCTATTCAATGCACATGTGAATGAATGTTTGAGATGTTAAAATTAATGAATGTTTGAGATGTTAAAATTAATGATGTAATGTCATCTTATACAACATAGATATTAAAGAATAAAATTAAAAATCATAAAACAGTTGAATTTATTTGTTAAAATTCTCATTTAACCTAAATTACTTTATACAAATTATTCTGAGAAAATGAACTGTCCTCCTTTTTGGTAGAGAAGATTTACAAAGAAATATGTACTCCCCTCCAAATATCCAGTTGGGACTCTTTCATGATCCCATCAAAACAACACGTTGTAGTATCCCAGCTGAACCTGGTCAGAAAAAATTGACATTGACAAGCAAACAAAAACAAACAAACAAACAAACAAAAATATCTTTGGATTCTCTCAACTTTGATTATGCCAGCTACAATTTAGAAGATGATTGAATAGTAAATAAAAATAATCATTATATCTAAGCTTTCTTCATATTGGAACCTAGGTTATTTTTTCATTACTAGACTGCAAAAACTTTATCCAACACCCTTCTCCTGTAGGATTAGAGATCAAGAGGATGCTTATAATTAAAAGATCTAATGTAAGTATAGATCGGGTATTGTTTACAGTTACTTTATATGTTCCTCTTAATTCTTCATAAAAATCATAAAATATCTTGAAATATATGAATAACTGTTGGGATCTGTGAATGAATTACAGGTTTCTTCAAACCATCCCAAGGCAGATGCAATGCCCTTCTGAGAACTCTCAGTGGAAACATGCCAATTGAGACTGCTCAGTCACTGGTGATGCCCTTTGCAAAGGGGATTCTGTGCAGCTCACAGAATTTATTGGTTCATGGCCTTGAGTTCAAATGCCAGTTGCCTGGAGGTAGAAGAGATTTGGGTGCAAGCTGATAAATTTTATTTGGGCTGCTTTTGCTCACAACTTCGTTTTGTTTATCTTGAAGATTACTCACAGTAAATCCTTTTGCTGTTTAAACTATATAATAAAATGTGCAGAGCCTTATCATGGCCAGTCTCTCTTCCATTAGGACTTTAGTTGGTCCACCGAGTCTTGCTTTCTCTATATTTTGTGTTTGTCTTATTTCTATTCCTCTCCTCTCCCTGTTTGAGAAACTGATGAAACGTCGCCAAGGCAACGACAAATGACATTTAGTTCCTTACTTATATGCCTACTTTATTCCAAACAGAATCACTCCAACTTAAAATCAACATAATTACTTATAATAAGTTGAGTCCAGCTGGTAGAACATGAAAATTACTGAGACACAGACATAAAAACTTATTTTAACATTTGGTTTAGATTTACATCCAGTTTGGCTTTTTGTTTGTTCGTTTGTTTTTTCCTGTGTGGTGGCTTGAGCCTAGGAGCAGTCAACCACAAAGCCGTATCTCTAGTCCTTTTTATTTTTTAAGACAAGTTCTCACCAAGTTGTTTAGGCCTTCGTTAAATTGCTGAGGCTGGCTTGGAAACTGCAATCCTCCTGCCTCAGCTTCCTGAGCCTCTGGGATTACAGTTATGCACCACTGAGCCCAGCTACATCCGGTTTTGATTTCCAAATACCTAAATCATTAAATGTGATAATAAATGCACATCATAAAATGTTTTCAACTAGTACATATTCAATATATTAAAAATTATTGAAATCTACAGCAAGACACTGGATTTTTTTGTGTCAGCTTCTGAAATAATTCAGCTAATTTTCCCCATCATTACAATAATGAATAGCAAAATACAAGTTCAATAAGGGAATGAAAAATAAATGGTAGCATTAGGAAAATTTATGTATCTATCAAAGCTCTTTAACCATAATTATACTCATATCTTTATATATCTTAGCGTTGTATAACATAATGTGTATAAAAATGCAAGTGTTTTACTTCCCACTTAAATATATGTATATATATTTAAATTTTCCACACACACATATATATACATATATTTGAAATTCTGCTTCTTTAAAGATCTCATTAAAATTTTAGATATCAAGGCAAATATTATTTTATGTAATATTAACATCCCAAAGAAGTACTATCCTCAATTTTATTTTCTCAGAGAGCACATACCCATATTTTTCTGTTTGTTGGAAGAGTAAAACTTAGCTAGTTTATAGCCTGTTAACACTGCAAATATTTATCTATGTATGAACATTGTGCCTTGTGACAAAACGTTAATTAACTACCAGTTAAATTCTGGATTAAAATATTCTCAATATACAACTTAAAACCTTTTTTGTTTCTCTCCATAAAATGATACATTGCCTGAATGAGGTGTGCTGAAATTTACATAGATATGTTGGTAGAAGTTTCACACAATGTATCTTAAACATATTAGGAAAAGATGGCAGTAATTATAGGTCACACTTTGCAAACCAGAAGATACTCAATGTTCTAATTCTTTTTTTATATAGAATAAAAATTTCAGAGAAATTTTATTAAATGATACAAATATGTCATGAAACAGAATGTTTGCATTAGATAAGTTAGACTTCAAAATAAAAACACTAAAGAATATATTATAACTTTCAAAGAATATGTAAGATCATCTTTGAATTCATTTCCCAGATCTATAAATGAATGAATGCTTCTATTTGCATTTATATTGTACTCTCTCTTTCTCTGCAGAGAATCTCAAAAGACTTAATCTTTGCACATTGAAATCACAACTACTTAAGTGTAGCCACCTATGATGTACAATGATATAAGCATTTCCTTGAGCAAAGATAGGGAAATAATATTCATGTCCTGAATGTCAGTGTTGGTCCTGAAGTTAGCAGAGAATAATATATAATTCATAAAGGATATACACATGAAAAATATTAAATTTTTTCTAAATTTTAATATTAGTTCTATTGAGTGTATGTGCAAAAAAGAATGAACATATACAACAGTTGTACAAATAGTTGTACGAATTTCACTATGTTGATCATATCATGGACTTTATCATTTGTAGAATATTTATTGTATGACATTAAATAATCCTTTAAAATAAAGCCCATTTGTGATTTATGTATTTGAGCAATGTTTATTTTAAGGAACATTCATTTCACATAAAGTTTTGAAATGTCACATTCTTATACTAAAGTATGAAATAAAAGAGGAAAACAAATATTTGAATTATTTAAATTTAAGAATCAAGAAATTTAATATATATGAGATCATAGATATAATTCTGTTAGCAATTTTAGTTTGCAAGGAGTAGTAGATTGCAAAACTATAAATACAAATTAGGGAGATGAATAACTACAATTAATTTTGTAAAATCTAAACTCAAAATGGAGTCACTCTGGCTCAGGCCTGAACCTATCTGTTAACCTGCTGTTTGTGCTTCTGTGATTAATGCTTTGCTGTGCTGGTTTCTCACGGATGTGGCTAAACTATAGGCTGTCAGACCCCCTGGCCAATTACCTAAAGTTCCAGGAACTGAAAAGGGACATAGGAGCCGCCATCATGGTTGAACTGTAAATAACTATAGGATGAATATTTGCCAAATCCTGTTTTCCTGAGTTATGTAACTAGCCCATCCTATAATAACTTCTGAAACCCTCATTTCAGGGTCAGTCTCTGAAGGAAGGTAGAGCTGACCCCAATCGACTGGCCTGCGTGCCTACCTCAATAACTTTGCTGCTTCTACAGAGTTGTCTGGGCTGCACTTCTTGGGGAGAGGTGCGGGTTGGATGCAACAATTTTATATAGAAGAAGAAAAATCTGAAAAAAAAAAAAGAAAAA
>PVHX01029657.1:0-16679 GCA_004024805.1 Geosciurus inauris | reverse complement strand
ACATTTGGTGTCCTGTATGCCTCTTGAATCTGATTATCCAATTCATTCTTCATATTTGGAAAGTTTTCTGATATTATTTCATTGAATAGGTTGTTCATTCCTTTGGTTTGGAATTCTATGCCTTCCTCTATCCCAAAAATTCTTAAGTTTGATCTTTTGATGTGATCCCATAGATCTTGGATGTTTTGTTCATGGTTTCCTACCATCTTCACTGTGTGGTCAACTCTGTTCTCAAGGTTATATATTTTATCTTCATTGTCTGAGGTTCTGTCTTCCAAATGGTCTAATCTGTTGGTGATGCTCTCCATTGAGTTTTTGATTAGGTTTATTGTTTCTTTCATTTCAAGGATTTCTGATTGGTTCCTTTTCAGATTCTCTATCTCCTTATTAAGGTGACCTTTTACTTCCTGTATTTGCCTATGCATCTCTTTAACGAAGTGATCTTTTACTTCCTGTATTTGCCTGTGTATCTCTTTATCAAAATGGTCCTTTGATGACTGGGCTTGCTCCCTTACATCATTCTTTAGGTCACAAAACATTTTAATTATGTACATCCTAAATTCATTTTCTGTCATTTCTTCTGCTGTACTGACCATGGATTCTAATACTGAAGAATCTTGGTTTGTTTGAATCATTTTCTTCCCTTGTTTTTTCATGTTGCTTGTGTGTCCTTCCTTCTCTGTTGATCCAAGTTGTTATAGTTTTTACACCTATATGTGTATAGATTCCCTGCAGGATTTCAATACTACTCTTTTATGGGGGGGGGTCCCTATTGGTTGATCACAATACCAGGGATATATAGATTCAAACTAAGAAGGTCTTAACAGCTCCCAAATACATTTACATATTAGTCACGATATATAGGGATTATGAATTCTTTTACAATCTACTATGTAGCCAATAAGTTTGCACAGGCGTCTATAATTCCTATTGGTGGGCTAGGGACAGTGGAGGGTGGGGTGTAGGATAGAGTACTGCAGTAGTAGGGAGTGAGGATACAGTTATTAGATCTTAGAAAGCATGAAAAAGGAATCCCAGAGGGGTTGGCTATTACTAAAGAGGGCAACAGTGAGTTGTGGAAGACCGGTAGGGAGGAAGAGATGAAGGGTACAGCAATAAATGATAGCAAGAAAAATACAACATATGTAAGTGGGAGAAACAGGACTATCTGTTACCCCTCCAGTATTCAGTTCAGAAATCCCAGTCTATTATATCCCCCTGTAAAACAAATGTTTGGATTCACACATGTTGGGGATTAGAGGGTAGGAAAAGAGTGGGAGGGAAAGGAGGGGAGGATAGAGAAAGAAAGGAAAGAACAGAGTAATAAAGCAAAAAGATTGAACAATAGAAATATTAGGAGAGAGAGATAAAGGCTTAAGTGAAAAGTGAGAGAAGAAGCGAGTAGAAGAAAAAAAGGGAAGAAGGAAAAAGAAAAGAAAACAAAAACAAAAACAAAAAAGCGAAACAAAACATAACCCCCCCAAAAAAACAAACAAACAAACCAAATAAAAATACAAAGAGTCTCAATGTGAATAGACAGGTATGTTTCCTTTCACCTGCAGTAGGTGGCATTGTTCGTTGCTTGCGGGACTTCGCTGGTGTTTTGGGGTGTGGGTTTCATAGCCTGGTGGAAGTCTGGGTAGCTGGTAAAGCCGCATATAAGATTATACAGAGTTGCTTTCCAATGTCCCTCTTTAGAGTAGGCTCATCAGAGGCTGGAGTAGCAGTCTCTGGTCTCCTGTTGTCTGGGCCCACGTGGAAGTACCTTTTAGCAGATCTGCGTCCTCCGCAGCTTTGTTCCTCAGGCACTCTGGAATGTAGGTGGAGCGGACCCAAGCCGTGTTTGTGCTGAGCTGTCTTCGCTGTTGTCTGTGGCGTGTCTCTTACCCTGAATTTGCGCTCCCCAGTGGCTGGTGGTTGGGGCTGTGGGTACATGCGAGCCTGCTGTGGACCCTCTGTGGCTGGGTGGGCACTAGAGCCGGGTATCTGGAGTAGAAGCTGCCACTGCCCGAGGCGAGTCCTGGGTTTTTGCTCCCAGCCAAGCCGCTGGGACCGCCTCGCGCAGCCACGCCGCCCGGGCCGCTTTCAGCCACAGCCGCTGGAGTGGATTCCTGGGTTATCCGCTCCCAGCGCTGGGACCGCGGCCCGGGCCGCTTTCAGTCCTGAGTTATCTCTTCCAGCCGAGCTGCTGGGACCGCCTCCCGCAGCCATGCTGCCCCGGGCCGCTTTCGGCCACTGGAGTCGCGCTGTGTCCACGACTGCTGGCTCTGCTTACACTCGCAAGTGAAATTTCCTGTCGTGGTGTCTGAAGAGTGCTTCCCAAGATCCGGGTGGAAGAAGGTTGTACCGCAGTTTTTGGTCTTTTGTTTGGCGAGAGTGGCAGCTGCGTCCGCCTAAGCCGCCATCTTACCCCGCCTCTATAATTCATTTCTTTAGAAGGAGGTAAAGTGAAAAATTGATAGCTGAATGTTTTAATGATTTTGTAAGCAGTTTGATGACTAATTGAGGATTCTAGGAATGGGAAATAAATTCGGGTAAACATTGTTTAAAGTGGTGATGTAGTGAGATAGCAAAAATGGAAAGAAAATGACAAAAACCGAATTCAGGAGGCAATGACAATAATAATAGAATTAATGGAAAACTAAAAAATCAAAACACTAAACAGCTGAAATTAACTTCATAAAAACAAAATTAGCTGAATTAGATTATATGAGACAATAAAAATACAATCTTCAATTTAATTTATTTATTTCCCTCAACATGCATGCTACTGAAAGGCAATTTTAAACAAGTACAAAAGGGGGGGTTAGTACTTATTGAAAATAAATAAGGTTAAGGCCATATTCAAATTCAAATGATTATAGGTTTGCTTCATGTCAATGAATTATTGAAATGACTAGATATAGCATGCTCCAAAATAATAGGTGATAGTTCATTTCACATAGCTCTTTGTAATCAGGGGGAAATAAGCTCTAAGTGCATGAATAAGACATGGTTTCTGCCTTTGAATAGTCTGGGATATACAATTCAATAAATATTTGTTGAATTTAAAACCCTTGAAAGGACAGGTAGTTTGGTTACTGTATATACCCTATGGTTGAACTTTCTTATGCTGGTCTGTTATAAAAATAGTGTCTGTCTTTACTCGCCCTAGACTCATAGAGTAGAGATCTTCGGTGGTGCCAGGCTCCATGCTATCTGTGTCAGCCATCGCCTGTCCATCCTCAGGAAGGCGCCATTGCTGTCTCACACAGCAGTCCACATAGAAAGCTTTTTATGGAGTCCATATATATTCTGTTCTCATCTACTCCTGGTTCTTTGTAATTTGAGAAAGTCAGTCAATACTCTGCAGAATGTTCTTGCTATGATTCCCAGGACTGGGCTCAGGGACAGCACTGCAGAGTCTCATCCTCCTTAAACTGGACATACCCAAGAGTTGGAAACTCCCATGCCACCATCATTTCTCCCCCATTTCTGTTATTTAGGCATAAATACAGCTATATTTTGCATTTATTATTCCTCTTTAAAAATGACTGCATTTATCATCTCAGCTGTTCTCCTCAAGGCTCCATTTTGCCCAGAACAAAAGGCATGATAATTTAAATGTAGTCTGACATGGATAAATGAGAGAAGTGTTATTAATCTTTGTTCCATATATATTCTCAGGCAATATCTAAGATTAATTAATATTTTGGCAATCATATTACATTATTGATTCATTTTGTTACTTAACATCTTTGTGCCTCAGTTTCTTCACATGTAGAAAGGGGATGCCAGTAATGTACTTTAAGGGTTCAATGAGTATGATACATTTTGAATGATTAAAGCAGTCCCCAGTACATGGCAAGCTTCTAGTAGATGTTAGCTATCATCATCATCATCATTGCTGTTATTATTGCTTTACACTTCCAAATCTTAACTGTATTGATGTTCAACCATATCCTCTATTCATTCTTATGAAGTTTTATTTTTATTTTGAAGGCGAGTTTGGTTTTATTAAATATTGTCTTGTTAGATTTCCATTAAACTGGTTTACCTGGATAATGATCCTTTTATCCAATACATCCTGTGTTCCTTTAGGCTGTGTATTATTGCCCATCAATAAGGATGTCATCTCTGTGCCCCTGGCTATCACATCACTGTTAAAAGTGTCAGAGTGGACAGTGCCTCAGACAGTGTCCTGCAGCAGACCACTAGAGACATATCTCTAGGTTGTCACTGATTTAATATTTAGTTTTATTTTGGAGATAGACAGTCTACCAGTAAAGCCCTTTAGAATTTACAGTCATTCCACCTATATTTCATGAGAAGATAGCTTGTGCATTGAGGAATGTGGTGTTGATGAGGGCATGGTCCTTTCGCTTGAGTGCTCACAAGTTTTCATCTGGCCCTCTGTGACCTCTTCAGCAGGTTCTTTCAGCACCTGATAGGTAGTTAAAAGAAGCAATAGTTCTCTTAACTCACCTGTTAATTGTATTTTTTAATCTCTCAAGATTTCTTATTCTTGTTTGCCAGACCACATAGGCAGTTTTGGAAGAACACAAAGAGTGGCTGCACAATGTCTGTAGTGTGGCTAGGGACATTTGAGATCTTACTTCTGATTCTGGCATGAGTAAGGGAGGGCAAGATGAGCGAGCAGGACAGTGAAACTACAATATGCTGTGCACCTGGGATATTCCTCTGTCATGGTGGAGGCAACTGCTGAGGGACAGAGGTGACTAGAAAGGGTAAGAGGTAAAATTAGACCAGCTCAGTGAGGTGCTTATTGTCATTGAGGCGACAAATCTGAGACAGGTGCTGGGTGGAAATTCAATCTGCCAGGTAGAGCACACACAGAGGAGAGCAGACAGAACTGGTGCCATTTTCCATTCGTTTTGCCAACAGAATCCTGCTGTGTCTCCCAAAGACCTCCTGCCCCATTGCATCACCAATTTGGGTCTGGTCATTCTTCCCACAACTATAATTAAGGCTTGGCTGAGACATGAGCATGATAGGTATGACGCGAGGCAAAGGCCAAATCAGAAGGTTGATATCATCTGCCCAATGAAAAAAATCACTTTTTATTTTAGATAAAATAACAGATGACAAGGAGATCATAGTTTCTACTCAAAACCCAAAAACAAGTAAAGCAAAAAGTTATCAGTCTTCATTTTAATCTTGAGCATTGAGTCATTTAATTTTCTCCAGTAGCACCAATTCAGTGAAACTTCCATTTGAGGTAGACTATGGATGACTGCTTCTAAGTGTATCAAAGATCTTGGAGAATAAGATATAAAAAATTATATAACAGTTTTGATTGAAAATTGTACTTGATTATTTCAGTGTCTTCAGTTAATGAACCTTTTTGAACAAGCCCATCATAACTCTGTTTATATTACCTTTTTAATTCCATTCCCAGCACTTATCTCAGCCTGAAATTTTTGGTTGTTCATATGCTTATTTGTTCTCTGTCTCCCCAGGCTAAATGTAGACAGTGACCTTGTCTGTTTCATGTTCCAGTGCTTAGAATATATTGGTCTTTAATACATATTCACTGAGTGAATAATCACATTTTGTAGCTTGCTCTATAAAACATCAGCATGTAAACTATATATACATATACATACATATATATGATGTTATATATATATATATATGTATGTGTATGTGTGTATGTATGTATATATGATGCCTACTGTATTCCTGGCACAGCGGTGAGCAAAGAATATATGATTCTTAATCTTTAGAAGGAGAAATTAGTTAAAAAAGAAAGGAAAAATAAGAAATTTCTAATTTACTGTGACAGCAATAGGAAGCCAGTGAGAAACTTTTAGAAAAGAATGAAACCATCTGATTGGGTATTTAAAAGTTCACCCTTAGGGGCATATGGAAAATGGATCATAATGGGGTAATTGTGGCAGGTAGGAGACCAGTTAAGAAGCTGTTGCTGGCTCATATGCCATATCTATTCACTAAGATCTGGAATCAACTTTGGTGTCCATTAGTGAATGAGTGGATAAAGAAAATATGTATATTGTGTATATGTATATATACACAATGGAGTATTTTTCAGTAATAAAAAAGAATGAAATCTAGTCATTTGCTGCAAATGGACAGAAATGGAGGACATTGTGAAATAAGCCAGACACAGAAAGACAAGTATGAGATGTTTTTTGTTGTCTGTAGAAACTAAAAAATATCCCCTTAAATGCAGAATAGTTATTACTCCAAGTTGGGAAGAATGGGTGGGGAGGCTTTATAAAGAAAGGCATATATTGAAATATCACATAGAACCCCACTAATATATATGATTAATATGTTAATAAAAATGAAATTATAACTAAAAAAGATCTTGTATTTGCTTTGTACAGGGATAACGATGAGACTAGATGTATTGTAATCAGGATGAAAAGAAATAGATATATTCTAGGTTTGTTTGGGAGCCTGAATCAACTGAATTTGATAATAAATTTAAACATAGTGACATAAATTTGCAAAAATAAATTACTATCTAAAATTTTTACTTGATTACCTACTTGCAAAGCTGTGAGAAGAAATTTGCAAAGTTTGTAGCTCTCCACAGTTCTAGTCATTCAGGTTGGGAATCATCAAGGCTCTTTACCAGTTGTTCTCATTACCTAGTATTCTATAATACTATTTATGAGAGGTTCTTCACAGTGGAATTATCCAATATTGACATAGTTGATTCTGTAAATACTAAGTGTTCATCCTCCATCAGCTCATTAGTTTAAGAATTTGAAAAGAAGTTAAAAAATAATGACTAAAATGATCAGGAGCTTATCTATGAATTCTATGAGTGATTCTTGAATTTCATGATCATCTGTAGAAAAGGGTGAATCTAATAATAAATAATTTCACTCCTGTGTATCTATATATGTGCTATTTGTGCATGTGAGTGTATATGTGTGTATGTACCATTTACCATTTCAATATCTGTGTATGTTAACTTTTCATAGTTGTGACCAGAATACCTGATGAAAACAACTTAGAGGAGGAAAAGTTTATTTTGACTTATAGTTTCAGAGATCTCAGTTCTTTGTTGGCTGATGCCATTGCTCTGAGCCTGAGGTTACGTGGAACATCATGGCAGAAGTATGTGGGTAGAGGAAGGCTGTTTAACACGTGACAGCCAAAAAGCAGAGAGCAAGAAAAGTTAAGTAGCCAGAGAAAAGATAGAATTCTCAAGGGCATGTCCCTAGTGACCTACTTCCTCTAGTCATACCCTGCCTGCCTACAGTTACCATCCAGTAGTCCATTCAGCTATCATGGCATTAATCCAACAAATTTTTTAATCCCCTTGTGAGGTCAGAGCTCTCATCACTGCCTAAAAGCCCGCCTCTGAATCTTGGTACATTGGGGATCCTGATTTAAAAGTAATGAGCTTTTGGGAGACATTCCATTTCCAAACCATAATAGTATCCAAATATGAATTTTTGTGAAAGGTATTTAAAGTCCTCAAATGGAGTGTATTACTACTGATACTGTTTAACTATACTATCTTTTTTATGGTTCACATTTTTGCTGCTCTATAAAAAGCCTATTTAGAGCATTAGTGAAAACTTCAGAGTTTGCCATCATTAACATTCCTTTTAATACATTCATCCTTGTTCTATTGTGGATAGGAAGAATAAAACAACAAAAAGACAGCTGAGACAATAGTCTCTTCTCTTTTGTTGATAAATCTAGCTGACTTTAAAAGAGAATACTCTAAATTGGATTCTTTGTTTTTAAACATTTCTATTCCAAATTGGCAGACATCACAGTTATTAGCTTTCCAGACAGAAGGTAAAAGAGAGCTATGGTTACCTTAATTTTTTTTTTTTTTTGTATTTTGCTAAATATATCTCTTCTTTATTCACTAAGAAATTGTACAACACTCCCCAATATTTGTGATAAATGCATGATAAATGCATATTATATCTCATCTACACCCAACTCATTTCCATGGCCTGCAGAATAAATAGTACTCCAGAGTGTAGTGGGCAGATACAATAATGGTTTGGACTTTTGTTCTCCCAACTTCCTCTGGTATCCTTGTCAGTACAGTGGTTTATCCTCCTCCTTATGTGTTGACTGTGATTTTTGAGTTCTCTTCTTTGTGCTGTTTCTAAACATATGATACATGATACCATATATGGTTCCATCTTCACACTCTCTCTCTCTCTCTCTCTCTCTCTCTCTATATATATATATATATATATATACATATATATATGTTGTATATTAGTTATACAACATATGTATATATGTTGTATATAAGTTTATACATCATTTTAGACTCTTTCTAAAGATTTTTAAAAACAATAGTCTAAAATTATGGAAAATTTCTATAATCTCTACTTTTGGTGATATTTGACATTTAACCTATATGTTTAGATTGTTGATCATTTGAAGGAGAAACAGTAGCTCCTATGAGGCTTCATCCTTAGGGAATGCTTCAGAAAGATAAATTTTAATTATTTACAATTAACTTCCTTATCTAGATTACACATGTTATATCCTTTGGTTGCCTGTAACAAAAGTACAGAAAGAATTTTAAATTTCATGAGAGTCAGGACTGTTTTTCTACTGCCACTACTGTATCTTCATAATCTAGAAATATACCTGCCATGAATGAATAAATGAATAAAAACACAGGAAATGTATTTTTTAATGAAAAACTTAAGAGTTGTGGAGGTTGGAACATGGATTTGATGATTGCACTGTATGTGTTTATCAAGAGATTAGGATTAAATCATGAAGAATTTTCTATTTCAAGCCACAGAATTTTACTTTAATTGGTTTAAGCAGACAAATGTTTGTTGAGAGAATATTGTTTGGGGCATTTGGTGCTCTCCACATCAATGTGAGACTAGAGGACCTGTCCTGGAGCCAAGGTACCTCAAATAGTCACAGTGACCAAAAATGGGAGGAAGGCTGATTTATCCCAGATCTTACTGTAGCACACTAACATCATCCATGGGAGGAAGGTGGTCAGAATGGTATGTCTAGGATTTGAATGAGAAATACTGTAGTCAAATGGTAAAGAATCTTCCAAGTAGCAAGGTCACATGCTCTGTGTACAGAATAAAACATTTTAGGATGGGCCTTCTCTTCTCTAGATTCCTTATATTTTTAGTGCTGCAGCTCAAATTAATTATCCTTATTATTCTATGAAGAGACCTATTTTCTTATTAGGGGAAGAGGAAAATATATTAAAACTATATTTGCCTTACAAGTAAACTACTTCTAGACTAATAAAGTCTGTCAACTGATGTTATTTTGTTGTTGTTTTCCATGTTTGTGAAGTTCCAGAGGGACAGGTATGGAGAAAATTATTTTGTTATTAATATTTATCATAACGTCTACATAGATATTTTTGAATGAATCTGTGTAAGTCATCCATTCACCTCCTCAACATTTACTGAGATAAATTATGGAGGGAGCAACACATGTAGGTTTTATGTGTTTATGTATATGCACATGTATATTTGTGTGTATGTTGTAGGGTTAAAGAGAAAGACCAAAGTAGATTATTCACATTATCAGTTAAAGAGCCTTCAATAGTCTTAGGGAGATATGTAAATCACTAACCATAGAAATTATTTTGCAAAGCAAAAATAATTCACACTAAGATTATAGTCCTGGGTTCTGATTGTGACTCCTATATATTTAGTGTGCTACAGTAAGATCTGGGATAAATCAGCCTTAAATTGCCTATGTTTCTCATTTCTAAAATAAAAAGTTGCCATGAGGATTAAATTAATTATAATTTGAAAAGTGTCTGTTAGAATGCCTGGCACAAAGTAGACACAAAGCAGTTTTATTTTTTAAGTTCTTATTTATATATTATATTTTTAAAAAGAGTTGTTAGCTCTGAAGTGAAGGAGTGATTTATTCTGCCTGGGAGGATCAGAGAAGGGATTTAAACTTCCCTGAAGGATATATACTATTTTAGTGAATACAGAAGAGGCAGAAAATTAGATGGGATAAAATGTGGATTTATGGTAGTACAGAAACGGTGAATACTCTGAGGAAGCTCTGGTATAATTTGTGTGGAGTTATTCATGATGGACAGGTCTGTAAAGTAGTCTGATTGACAGGCTGAGGAGTTTGTTCTTTAATCTGCATCTTCTATTGGATGACTGAAGCAGGATTCTCATCATTTGGCGTACATTTAGGAAAGTCAGTTTACTAGAGAATGAAAGATGGATTGCAGCAGTGAGACTGATGAAGTGTAGGCTCTTGAAATGGGGAATGCAGGACATGTGCAACTGAGACAAGTGGAAGAGGAACAAAAGAGAAGGGGCATTTCAGAGGACATGTGAGTGACAGAATTAACAAAACTTAGCATGTAAACCAGGGAAAACTGACTACCCCTCAAGATTCCCTATTTGTATGACTGGAAAGAATAAAGATTATAACATTTAGAAAACTTTGGGAGGAAGAGGCATTCCTGCTTTGGTAGTTCAAGACTCATTTATCACCAGGATTTGAAATAGACATATACAAAGAAGTGGAAAATCTTTGATTTTAGTTGGGAATTATAATCCTGGTTGGAATTTTATGCCTATCAGGCATAAATTATGGGATTGACATAAATTATGGAATTATGGAACTGATTAGGGAAGGATTGAATGAAAAAGTGCAAGTAAGTAGAGCTGGTGTCAGGATGGAATCTTGGGCAAAGTCTGCATTGGAATTGGGGCAGAAACTAAGTAAGCAACGATTCAGGGAGAGTAGATGGAGTTCATGAAAGTCCAGAGCCAAAAGAAGCCAAAGAGAAGGGGTTTTAGGAAGAGCGATTTGGTCGCCTACAGCTATGTCCCTTACCTCTGCTGTGAAACAAGTGAGGAGTGTGTCATTCCTAGTTTCCAGTTGAGGAAAATTATGACCCAAGGGATGTAGGGAAGGGCCTAACTGAAGTCACCAGAGCATTCCAGTTAGAGCCAGAATGAGGAACTGGGTTGTTTAACTCCAACTGAGTGTCAATCTGAAAGAATTTCCAAACCTATCAAGTCTTGGGAAGAATGTGCATGGATGTCTTCACTGTGAAAATCCATGGAGATGTATACTAAATTTATCAGTATTTTTGTGCTTACATGCATCAATAAAAAGTTTTTTTAAAAAACATCACAGAAGAGAGACAAAAGGAATACCTTATGGAAAGAGTGGTAGCACAATATTTAAATAACTTTCTAATGTGAACCTCATTAATTTTTTAAGTTCCCTGTCACCTCTTAGAACTGTGGTAGATTTGGGGTATGATTTACTTACTTCATTGGATAACTTATTAACTTCAGTGGTTTCCCTAAATTAAGGAGCCAAGGTTTTGGAGTTGTTACTAATAATTTCAATAGAACTCATATTTAATATTTACATGCTAAGGATTATTACATTGTTTAATTGTATTTAATCTTCATAAAACAAGGGTGGCAAGCCCTTCTACCAGCCCCAGTTTGCTTTCAAGATCTGATTACTAGACATGTTGCATGACCTGCCTAAGGTCTCACAGCTAGGGGGTAGTAGAGCTCCAATTCTGACATCTGCGTGATGGCAGTGCTTTTTCTTCACTGAGACTTATCAACATTATGACACTGACTAGTTGTCAGATAAAAATAGAATAATTGTATTTATTAATACCTAAGGGCTGGGAATCACCAAGGGAAATACAGTATATATGTGCTATTATCTTGGTTGCCATCATCCTTTCTTTTTTTTTTTTTTTAAATATTTATTTTTTAGTTGTAGGTGGACACAATAGCTTTATTTTATTTTTATGTGGTGCTGAGGATCGAACCCAGTGCCTCCCACGTGCTAGGTGAGCACGCTACCACTGCGCCATAACCCCAGCCCCCATCATCCTTTCTTTTTACTTCTTTAGCAAACGCCTATTTTCGTTTGGGGATGAGAGTTCTATCATTCCATTTGGACTAGCATTCTTTCATGTCGTTTAGTTCTCCATTGAAGTTGCCAGTTTGTATCACTTCATTCCCTACCCAAACTGTAGAAATAGCTATGTGTGACTTGACCACTTTTACACTACCCACGTCCCCTTGCCGTGGTTTTAAAATTCTTGGTACCTTACAAATTTTGTTTAAAATGGCAAGGAAAGATTTACATTTTCAGTTTGGCTCCTCTTGATTTTCATAGTGTGTAACACCTCAATTGTTGAAGAGTCATCCAAAGGAATCAATCAATTTCAATTTCACATGGATTTCTGTAATGTAAATGTTTTCCAAAATGATTTTTGAAGAGGTTGCTTGTAAATTGACATTTCATTCTGAATGTAAGAAAAAAAATGTTTAGTTTAAGTAAAACAAAGAACATTGCATTTAAAGGTATCTGTGTATAAATAGTAATGCCCTGTGTTCTAAGAAAGGGGGAAAAACCTGCTCAAATTTATGACTCCTTTCTGATACACTATTTTTGAAACTGAAATAGATTGAAAAAGTGTTTATTGGATAAAATACCTGGTGAGCTATCATCTTTCACTCCAAACAAGTATGAGTGTTTGGATGTGGCCAGGTGTTCAGTCTTACAGAGCTGCTTCTCAGAAATGAAATCCCTATCCCCACTGCATTCTTTTTAGCTTTTAGACAAAAATTATAGATTTTTTTTTTTTTGGTACCAGGGATTGAACTCGGGGATACTAGACCACTGAGCCACATCACCAGCCCTATTTTGTGTTTTATGTAGAGACAGAGTCTCACTGAATTGCTTAGTGCCTCGCCATTGCTGAAGCTGGTTTTGAACTTGCAATTCTCCTGTCTAAGCCTCCCAAAGTGTTGGGATTACAGGCATGCACCACAGCACCTGGCTAAAAATTATAGATATTTGATTGCTAAAGTGTTCTTGTTTCTTAAAAATATCCAAGTCAGTTTGAATTTTCATTTTGTGATAAATAAAAATAAACTCCAAAAGGTCCAAATCATCATTTTGAAGGTTAAATCATTTATAGAAGAGAGGATATTTGTAAGGCTTCTTCAAAGAGAATAAACTTTTAAGCTTAGAAAAGATATAAGATGTAGTAATTGAGTTTTATCTGCCCTTTATATGCCCACAGACATAGGTGAGTTTTATCTGCCCTTTCCTTAAAAAATTTTAGAGGGAAAATTTGATACAAACAGGATTGAGAAAAGGCTATTATTTTTACTATAAAGAGTTCAGTGCAGGGGCTGGGATTGTGGCTCAGTAGCAGAGCACTTGCCTCACACATGTGAGGCACTGGGTTTGATCCTCAGCACCACATAAAAATAAACAAAATAAAGATATTGTGTCCATTTATAACTAAAATATATTTTAAAAAAAGAGTTCAGTGTTACAAAATTGGCAAATGACAAGAACAAGCATACTATCAAACAGATAAAAATGAATGATTCATAATCCTGTGGGAAAAAAATATAAAGAAATTCTAATTTTTACCTCTTAACAAAAATGAGGGACAGTGGTTAACAAGAATTGAGTGAAATGGCTAAACTTATACTTGTTAGATAGAAATGTAAATTTGTGCAAGTTATTTATAAATAAATCTAGCAGTATACTAGGAGCCTAAAGATGTTAATGCCTCTTGCTGGTAATTCTGATTTTGATATTTACTCTTAATGAAATATTCTAAATATAGGACTTATTTGGGGCACTAGATTGTGCTTTGCAGGATTATTGGTGACTGCAAAACTTCAGAAATGCTCTATTACAAGAGAAATACTTAAGTAATTAGTAGTGCAGCCTACCTTAAGTAGTAATTTTTTGAAGTTCTGAGAAAAGGATGTGTAGCTATAGATCTACTAGACAGAATTGTGAAACCAGGAGCAGACTCAAGCACAGGGACTATGGATTTATTACTGTGGTAGTAGAGAGAAGAAGGGAAAGGAAGGAATATTAATATTACATTATATTTAGGTATTCAATTCTTTTGGATTTTCCATGTGCATATATTTTCTGAAAATAATAACAGTATTGTCCCGTTAAAATCCTTATATTTTTATGACTTTTTCTTATATTATTACACTGGCTGCGACTTCCAATACACAATACTGGCATCTTTGTTTTATTTTTGAGTTTAGAGGGAACGTTTTTAATATTTTACTCTTCATTGTGGTGTCTGCTGGAAGATTTTATACCCTTTGAATAAATAAAATTGCTTTCTATTCTTGATTTGTTAAGTTTTTATCATGAATAAATGTTGACTTTAACAGATGACTATTTTACATTTCTTGAGAAAGTTTTCCTTTTTGTTCTCTTCATCTGGTGAAGAGAATAATTAATTGATTTTACAGATTAAGCCAATTTCTATTCATGGAAGGAATAAATCAAAACTAGTTTGTGATGCATTATTCTTTTTTTTAATTAGTTTATTTAATTGCATTTCAAGTCACAGTACATATGTAGAGCTCAGTTTTTCCATTTCTCTGGTTGCAAACCGGATAAAGTCACACCAATTGTGTCTTCATACATGCACCAAGGGTAGTGATGACGATCGCAATCAACCATCTTTACTATACCCATTCCCCTTTCCCATCCCCCACTTTCCCCATGCCGCATCCAGAGTTCCTCCATTTCTCCTATGTTCCCCATTCCCACCCCCTTATGTATCAGCATCCACTAATCAGAGAGATCACTTGGCATTTGTTTTTTTGGGATTGGCTTACTTCACTTAGAATAATGCTTTCCAATTCCATCCATTTGCCTGCAAATGCCATAATTTTATTCTCTTTTATTGCTGAATAATATTTTCTATATTAATGGATTTGGTTAGCAAAAATACATATTTAGTGTTTTCACCTGTGTTTATGACCATGATTGATCTTTGATTTGTCTTGTAAAATCCTTGTCAGGTTTGGTATGAAGATTATGCTAACCTCATTAAGAGCTGGAAAATGTTCCCTTTATTTCCCTACTTTTTTCCTGAAACTTCTTGTGTAAGATTGGTATTATCCTTTTCTTTACATGTGTGGTGAAATTTACCAGCAAAATCATTTGAGTTGCAAATTTCCATTTAAAAGTTTTAAAGTACAAATTCAGTTTCTTTCATAAATATAGACTTATTCATTATTCAGATTTTATATTTTCTTTTCTTTTTTTAAAATATTTTTTCAGTTGTAGATGGACACAATATCTTTATTTTATTAATTTATTTTTATGTGGTGCTGAGGATCGAACCCAGTGCCTTACACATGCAAGGCAAGCGGTCTATCACTGAGCCACAGTCCCAGCCCCGGGTTTTTCTATTTTCTTGTGTCATTTGGGTTAATATGTATTTTTTTCTGGAAATTTATCCATTTTATCTAAATTTTCAAATGCATTAATACATAGCTATTACCTTTTTAATGTCTATAGAATTTTTAATGTCTTTTTATTTTTAAAATATTTTTTCTTTTTTCTTTTTCTTTATGATCTGCATGACCAAGCATTTGCCAATTATATTAGTCTTTTCAAAGAACCCCCTTTTATTTGCTTTGTTATGGTAGCTTTATGCATAACAGCCTAAAATGGGAACCCATCCAGCTATCCTTCAGTAGGTAAACAGTTAAGTGCTAGCACATCCACACAAGGGAAGAACAAATGGTTGATTTATACAATAAGGTGGATAGCTCTCCAGAGAGTTATGCTGAGTAAAAAAAAAAAAATTCCAAAAGAAAACTGTATAATTCCATTTACATTAACATAACATTCTTGAAATGACAAATTATAGAAATGGATCTGTGGTTGCCAGGACTTGAACAGGGGGTGGAGTTGGGGAAGGGAACTGGTTGTGGTTATATAAGGACAATGTGAGGAATCCTTATGTTGATGGAAGTGTTCTGTGACTTTTCTGTATCAATGTCAATATCCCACACGTGAGATCATACCTTAATTTTGCATTGTTATCTCTGTAGGAGACTAAGTAAAAGATATACAGAATCTGTATCTTTTTTCTTTTACAATTGCTCATGAGTCAACAAGTACCTCAAATAGAAGTCCTAATTAAAGTATAAATAAATGATTCATAGGAGAAAAAATCTGAATTCATGAATAACTTGACTAATTCAACTATCAGTTCTCTTGACTTAAATGGTTTCCACTTAGGTATCACATACCATTTCCTACTTTTTGTGGGAGTTAACTTAGCCTCCCCAAGTAGACTGGGCCACTTGGGCAGGCAGGGCATGTCTTTTATTTACCTTTCCCATATCCTTCACAATATCTATCACAATACTGAGCCTGTATACTTAATAGTTTTGGCAGTTGAATACATAGCTAATATAGATGGCATGATCATAAAACCTTGGTACTTGGTGGAATTGGAAATATGAAATGAGGAAATAAAAGGTATTTTTGTTTTGTTTCTTCATCCTGGAGAAAACATAAGAGATAGGGATTAGAATTTGTATACAAGGTACATTCTGTACTAGTTTGGTTGATAGTTTGAATTTCTGTTGAATTTTTAAACCATTCAAAGTATGGTTGTATACATGTCTTCATCTAATTTCTTTCAGGTGGTAATAGGAAGAGAGTATTATTACTTCTCTTCTTAAATAGGTAAATACATTTATGGAGTGGTAAATTTATATTTAAGGTCACAAAATAAATGTTTTCACAGAACTATAAAAGTGAGTTAATATCAGTCCTAGGACTTTTCCAAGACTACTACCAAGGTGATTCTTATTATTTTTGTCACCAATTTATAATATTAAATGTGCTTTCTTTTTAATACTTGT
>PVHX01029656.1:0-16682 GCA_004024805.1 Geosciurus inauris | reverse complement strand
CTACAAAATTGGGAAAAGGATTTGAATGGCCAGTTAAAGAATAAAAAGGCAAATCAAACACGTTCTTTTCTCTTTTAAAGTTTTCAGAAGTTTCTTTTTCCAGGAAATCAAACTCTGCTGATTCTAGCTCTGAATTTCTTAGGTATAAGGGCACTTGGAGTAGGGCTGAAGGCCTACTGGTCCCCTTCATGACACTTTCTCCTACAATCTAACTAACTCCTGTCATGGGTCTTCACAATTGCTTTCTGGATGTTTCCTTAAGTCTTGAAGAAGGAACAAGTTCAAATTCAAACTTCAGGGAACTAGACCCTTGTGACACAATAAGTGGTCAGAGAACAATATTTGAATACAAAATTCTTTCCTGTCTAGTGAACTTAGCTCACTCCAGTTCAGAGGGTTATCTGTCAATATAACACACATGAATGATGACCAGTACTTTACAAGTACCCTTGTTAGGTCTCAGTTTGACTTATCAGGATGATAAAAAACTTTACTCAGTTCGTGTTCAGCATTTTCTGTGAGATTCTGAAGGCTACCTCACAGTGGAGAGGAAATAATCCTTATAATTTCTTCTATGCTTCTCATCTCCAGTACCTTTGCTACACAGATGTCTCTGCAACTTGCCTTCTTGGAAGGCAAGTTTATTTCCAAAGTATGGAAATAAGCAGAGAAATCAGTCCCAGTATAAACCAAGTGCTGACATTCATCTTTTACTAAATTGGTTTAAAAGAGTGAAATCAGACAATAATGTAGAGTAATGCCCGACCATTGTCTCTCCTGTCCATGGAATAGCTCTAGCCTCGAGAAACAGAGAACCATGAGGAGCCCCCCAGAGGCACATACAAAGCAAGCAACTTGACAACCTAGATGGGATTCCATTCATCTTGTGTCTCCTTTCTTTTGAACCCTCAACCCAACACCCTACTGTTACCTCTTGAGGTTTGTAGGTGCCAAAGCCCAGTCCAGGAATGAAGTTACCATCACTGAGCTCCACGTACTGATGTTTGGAATTCATTGCTGTCACTCCTCAGCCTAAGCAGGTTCTGCTTCTTCCTCTGCCTTCACAGGGCAATAAATAATAGGATTCCACAGCTCAAACTGCTTGTCTAACAGTTAACCAATTCTCCTTGCTGTATAATGTTTATCCAACGTTGTATAGGAGGAATGAGTTTAAAGCAATATTCCACATGTGAGAAGAGAATTGAAACCAGTTCTCTTATTTTATATGGAAAAATTTATGTAAATTACTACACAGTGATAAAAATGTGATAGTGTTTAGGAAATTTACTCTTTCAATATTATCAAGAGTTATTATAAGGGATTGAATCAGTATTAATCATTGCTTAAGCTGGAAACCTCACATCCCTATTCTTCTATATTATGTTTAGCTTGTGGGTTTTGGTTTGTTTTTTTTTCTTTTGGTCATGGTAAAGATGCTTCTTGATCATACATTATTACATCATACATTATACATTATTCATAAACTATCATATACCATGCACACAAAGAAATTTTTGAAAAGGATATGGAGCATTTTTGGTAGCCTCAGAAAAATAATAAAATGTTAACATGAACAAACATTAGCCATTTTAATTTTCTGATTTGTAAAACATTTTCCTTAATTTGACTACCTGAGAAGTGTGCAGTAAAATCTGCACTCACCGTGACATTCTGCTCAGTGCAAGACAAATGATTACAGCAACAGGAAGTCAGTTTGAAATAGGCAACCAGAGGCTAAAGTTTATTATTTCTTTCACCTGTTAGATAACCACCAGAAAATATTAATAATTAAGATGCAAATTTGAGACACTGCATATTATTTATGTGCTTGTTCAATATTATCCATAAAATAAAAAAACTGGAAAATCTTAAATTATTATGAATTTTGGCATAGCTGTGTAAAATTTTATGTACTGATGAAATGGAATATTTGAAGCAATTAAAAGACAAACATAAATGTTTATTAATAAAATGTATTAAATATAGAAATAAGGGCTTTTAATTAAGCTAAAATAGAAGGGAATGTATTATAATCAACAACATAATATGTTCATAAAAGATGCATGATAAAAACGGAAAGATTGCAAACTGTTAAGTACTCATTCTTTCTAAATAGTGACACTAAGATTGATCTCCTACATGCTTTTTAATCACCTAGATGTTTTTTGTCACCTTCATAATATGAAAAAATTGATTACTTATATAAATGGAAAAGCTCTGTCCCTCACACAAATCCTGTTTGCTTGTGGTTTTGGTTTTGTTAAGATGAAGCCCTTTCCCATTCACACATTATTTGGTAAAATGAACTATCTTACCCTACAAAAACACATACACATAATTTACAAGGACTGTTGAGTATTTTTCAAAGCTTGACATTCAAAAAAAGCATCAAAGCTTAAAAATGAAAAAAAAATAGCCTTTTTAACTTTCTCATTCACAAAAAAAATTTTTGAATCTTCTTGTTTTGCTTTGTAATGAAAATGTCCATTGTCGATGACTGTGCATTCCTGAGTAGCGGGCACTAAAAAGGTGCTATGTCATGGTGCTTGGAGAAGGATAAATGACTGACAGCTCTAGGAAATTATTTCACAAGATGCAACTGAACCCTTAGTGTCTGTCTAAATATTGGGACTCTGAATGATTGCTAAATCTTCTATGTTTTTCAGTGCCCTACAGTTAATGTTTCACTTTTGTATTCTAAGAAAAGTGTTTACTTATAAAAAGTGAAAAGCTCTGACCCTGAAAATTGAAGAAAAAGGAATTTCCTGGCAGAAAAATAGCCCTGTAAACTCTCTCTCAAACTGCTTTTTCTTAGTGCCACAAACCTCACTGAGCGCCCTCAGCTTTCTCTGTTTCTTTTCCATTTACTGTGAAAATTCTGCCTTTCTCCTCCTTTGAAATACAAACGTGGAATATGGGACATCTTGACTTTACCTGAGTAGCATTTCCTGGACATTGACTCCATCTTTCTTCTCTCAGAAGAGATGGAGATCAGAATCTCTGTCTAAACTGATCTTGGTCTACAGCTGGTCTATTTGGACATGGCACCATGTGGTCAAGATTCTACCTGAATGTCCTAGATAGGGCCAGAAGACCTTTGCCCCGCATCCACCACACTTCACTAGTCAACAACTTCACCAAACTTCCATGGTGAACATTGCTTCTTCGTAGACTCTTGGTTATTACTGAGAAATTGAAGACCAATTTAAATCACAGAAAATGTGAAATGATCAGGTTAAAACAGGAATAAAAGATTATGGCCATAAATAAACATCTCTGTTATATAAGGAGTTTATAATAGTCATAAAATATTCTTAGATCTTCCAATGATAAATTATAAAGAGCTCTTCTGTGTCTAAAATATATCTGACCAATTCCCTACTGAAATTTTAGCATTTCCTGGAACCAACCATTTGCCATTGAATATGAGAGCTATTCATATATATATATATATATATACATACATATATATATCTGAGTTATTTCTATATTATATGCGTTTATTTGCATCCATAAATTCAGGTAAGGTGTAAGCACTTTATTTTGTTATAAGCAATTATATTAAGACTATGGCATGTTTGATAATGTTTGGCAAATCTCAGAAGATTAGAGCTAAGACCCCTCTGGTCACTAGTCCTTGTTTCCACTGAGACACACTCCACTGAGGTTGGGCTGCTGTGCACATCCATGATGATCAGCCCCACTGTTTACCAAGAGCTCCAAGTGGAAAATGGATCCTTCCTTGGGATTTCAATATCTAGATGGGAATATAGAAAAACAAAATACCAAAAAAAGAGGATTATCACAATTTTCCTGAAATGATAAGGACAGATGTCATGTTGTAACTATGCTAAGGAAAAATTTGATGATTAGTCAACACTTTATTATTCTCCAAACTATGGAAATTTTCTGTCAGAAACTTAAATATTCAACTAAAAGGAAAATATTAAATTTATGAAGGCTTATTACCCTAAGTGAGAACGATGTTGAGACATTATGCAGATCAATAACAAAAAAGGCAAAAGCTGCTTTTATTGTTGCATAAACTACTGAACATTGTAGTATTGAAACATGATAGGATGCAATGTTTTCAGTTGTAAGAAACAGAAAATTCAACTCAACTTGCTTTAAAATGTGAGAAAATGGATCCAAATTGCTAATTTGGGGGCAACTAAAGCTTAGTTTTCTAATTATACTATTAGGAATATTGATATCATATATATGTATTATAGGAAAATGTAGTACTAAGTTGCTTATTTGAGATCTTTCTGCTTTTAGATACAGACCTTGAATATATATATATCATGAGGCCTAGAAACACAAATCTTCCATCTCAGATACCAAGTGGAAACCACGTCTGTAGAAATGTGGTCCTCTAAGGCTGCTATCATCTTGACTCTGTTACCTTACCCACTTCTTGGTACACTCCTTTCATTGTTTTAGTTTAAGTTTATGCCCAAGATATATTGACGTCACCTGTCATTGTTCATGCACACAATGGAAGCTTTCCAGTTTTTTTATGTTTTCAACTCCTCAGAATTTCTACTCATGCCTAGACTGTACTTGAGGTAACTAAGATGAACTCTTAACATTAACAATTCCATGCTGAGCAGTTCTCTTGCTCCATGGTTTCTACTACATCTTCATACATCAAATTCCTGATCCATTTGAACTGCAGTCATTGAGTCTCTCTTTTTTCCTCTGTTTAGTTCCCATAAAAGGTAATGTAGTCACATTGCATTAAATAATAGAGTAAGTGAAAGTTGTTAGACATCTTTCACTGTCCCGGCATTTCTACTATAACAGACCTCCTGCTAGGTGAGGCTTGACATTTTCACCTATTGATCTGTCCTTGAACCAACTATATAGGAAAAACGTGTCTATATGAGAAATAACTCCTATGCTTCTATTCACATAGTTCCATTCATTTAAAACTGAGTCTCAATCCCAGACTCTCAGACTCATTTGGTATGAAATAAAACTTAAGATATTAGAAAGCTGTAAATTTCTCATGCAGTTCAAAGTCTACACAACACTGGGAAAATCAAATCTAAAAAAATATTTGCTATAATCTGTGAAAACAGATTACCATAAAAGTCGGTGTGAGAATTGACCCAGATGTGAAAATCTCCCCTCTGCAGGTCTATAACATGCACAATAGAGATTTGGAAATCTGAGGCAACCCCAGTGAGTCAACACTTAAGAGGTATAACTGGACAGGACTCTGAAAACTTTCATGGGACTCCCAATAAAACTATAAGGCAGGATGGGCATGTCCTCCCTCTCCTCTCTGAGAGGTCTCACTCTCTCCCTGGACAGTGTCCTCTTTTCAACCTTTCTTATCCATTCTAATAAACACATGCCTGCTATCCTGAGCAACATCTCTGCAATTTTTCTAGTGTGATGCAAACACCAGTAACTAAGGACCACTCTGCCAGACCCTTGATCAGTAATAAGGAATTCAAGTATAAGTCCTAACTGACTGAAAATGGAAAAGCAAAAACAAGTTAACAGATATAATAAGACAGTTTGAAAAAAAAAGTCCTGTTCAATATCATGCAGAAAAGCACTGGGTGAACATTCTGTGTGAAAAGAGCTGAAGAAACATGAGTTTCTTCAGCAACAGAAAGCAACAGAGTTACCCCCTGGAAAAGGGGAAGACATATAGAAGATATTTCAGAAAAGCAATGGGAAACTTAAACAGTGGATTTAGATGATTTGAGAGACTTACTAATATCCTTAGATAGAGTAATAGAAATGTGCTATGTGAGAGATAATGTTCATTCTTGGCAGATATTCTCTGAGGTCTCTAAAAGTGAATGGTCTAGTCTACAATTTACTTTGAAGAGATTTAGCAAAATATCACTCATGTATATGCAGACATGCCTCCATTAAACAATATAGCCCAATGAACCCAAAAGTTCACAATTTTAGATGCAGAGTAGAAAATATGGATGCTGTTATTTTGCTCTCAATTTTTTTGTATATTTGGAAATTTTTATGAAAAAAATGAGGTAAAACTAATACAAAAAATATTTTCAATTTTTAATTTATACTTGAAATTATTGTGCTCTCTCAACATATACAGAATTCATGGATTTCATAATCTTTGCTTTCCAATGATAGGTCATCATTCCATGACTGAATGTTGTCAAAAAGTAAGTTAGAGGAAAGACCATGCACAGAATAGATGTGATTACACAGTTGATTTCATATCTGAAAATGTGGAAGAAAGTAGGTAAGAGAAGCTCAGGCACAAGGTAAACTGTATATTAGCTAAAAGTTTCTGAATGGGGATTTTGTCCACCATCAGCATCACCTCAAAGAAGTACCTTTCTCTGAGTCCTTTAACTTTCATAGGCTCTGTTTTACTTTTCCTGTAGCTGTGTTGCTGGGTCCACAAAGCTGTAATAAGAAATAACAAATCTCAGACAACCAATGTCCACACAAACCCTGACCCCTGATCTTATCCAACTTTCACTCTTTCTTGCTCACTGTCCATTTCTGTGTATTGGCCTTCTCTCCTACACACAATTCCCTCCATAGCACATTCACCCATCCAGTTTCTGGTCATCCTTCATTGCTCATGGAAAAACAACTCTTGTGCCTAAAGTCTGATGAACAACCACTCTCCTCTTAGATCCCCTTTACATCACCAGATTCCTACATAAACTAAGATCTTGCCTTCATTTTCACTAAGACACCTGGCAGTGATGCAGAAGGTGACGCAGAAAGTGGTGCAGAATGAAGAAAATGAATCAGAGATGGCGACGAGGCTCAGGGCTCTCACCTGGTTGCAGACAGGCTTATCCCTGAGGCCTGGTTTATTCAGGATCATCTCCAGCTGCCTGCGGTTGAAGTTGGACACCCCGATGGACTTGACCAATTCTACATCCTTGCATTTCTCCACGGCCCTGGGAGGAAGGGGTTGGGAAGAGTCATTTGTACAGTTGACTATGTCAAATGCACGACAGAATTTTTAAAAGGAAGACTGTCAAGAAATGACAAAAGAACTGGCTGCATTGTTAAGAAGAGGAAAATGGTAAAGATAATAAGGCAAGGTATTTAGAGCCAGAAAAGGAATTCCTGAGTCCTCTTTAGGGAATATGACATTATTGCTTGTGGAGGCAGGAGTTGCACATCCTCAGTGTGATCAGTTCTTCTCCATTTCCATCTGTTACATTCCAGAAATGCATTTCTCACCAGCACCTTAACAAGTAACCTCTTTTAAACATAATAATTTCCAGACACAAAATTTCAAAAGAAAGCATTACCTGTCCCCCTGTGGGCTCCCCGTGTGGTCACTCCTTCAGGTACTCACCTCCCACACAGCACAGAGATCCACTTGGTCGTATATTATTTTTCCATTTTCACCTTTTAGAAAAAGCTCATCTCCTGGCTGGAATAGAAGTCATCAACACAACAATCTTGCCTTTTTCATATGTCTATGCACAGCAAGGCTTGTAGGTATATTCAGATATGAGACACTCAACCTCCATGAAATAAGTGGAATATCACTCTATAATTCATCTATTTACAAAGTGTTCACATGTGGAAGTGTAAGGGATAACTTTAGGTGCTTTGCTTCCTGTATTCTCTTGTATCAAAGTATCTCTGTGTTTATATGTTTAATTTTATGTATATGTGCATGTGAAATTAAATAATATTTTCTTAGTTCTCCTAATGAGGTCTCCTAGTTGGCTTATGTTACTTTTTTTGTCCCTATATACTCTCATGGAGAAATGCCTGTCTTTCACTGGGAAATTCCGTGTTTGCATGGCCTTGATCTCTAGCACTGATGGATTTCAGTGATGACAGGCAAAACAGTGTTCATTGTCTACCCAGACAAATGCAGTTCCAAGAATATGTATGTGTACCAAAGATCGTCGTTGAAGTTTCTATTCAAGATTGATTTGATTTGAAAGATACAGAGTCCCTACCAAACATTCATGACCATGACACTTGAACTGCCCAAAGTCACATTTACTAACAATGGAAAAGTCTGGGACAAAAAACAAGGAAACCTTTAGTCATGCAGACATAATGGATAAATAAACAGAGACATTACTGAGGATTCCTTCTAATTGTAAATCTAGCCATACTTTGGAATTTCTCTAATTCATACAAATTAAGGTGTTATAAATTTAGAATAAAAGCTTCATTCAACCATCCATGGTAATGATGGTCATGCTAATAGCTGAAATTAAATAAGTTTGATGATGCAAATTGCCTACCTTCATCACTATTGGGAAATGAATAAGATAGAGGTCAACATAGTCAAAATGATGTTTTTTTCAGTGATCTTTCCAAACAAATATTAGACAAGTTCTGGTCAATGAAAAGTGGACCATAGCTACAGAAGATAAAGAAGAAAATTGTACTGGATTGAAATACAACCCATATTTAGGGGATTTAACTTCATATTGAGACATTCATTTGTCTATTGATTGGAAACTGTTGATCACTGGGAAAATATTCTCAGGTCTTGAGTTTCTATTGATGTGACCTATTCATGTAAACTGGATCATATTTTTGGTTATTATTAATCAATCAGTCAAACTATGAAAAGAATTACTCAAGAGATATAATTTTTATCAAAGGATACCATTGAATCTCTGAATTGTGTTTCAAAGAGATTACAAAGATATTGTTAGTCTATCTCATCCATTCATTTCATGAGATAAGAATTAATATTTTTTATGCAAAGAACTGAGGGAAACATTTTGAACATTTGAATAATCAAGACACTTTAGTTACATCTTGTTTACTACCAATATGACTGTTCTACATTCTTCTTTCATAATGACAAAAGTAAAAGTTGATATTCAGAATGACAAGAAATTTTAGAAACTCACCCAAGAAATAATAAAATTATAATCCTTTCAGAATTCTATCTGACTTGACAACCAGTACAAAATCACACTGCTCATTGGAGAATCAGAAAAGTAAAGAACTTTAAAGTCATAAATTAGTATACTGTGAGTAGCAATCCACTTTCTCTGTCATTAATACTGGATCTTATGTGTGAATAAACATTGTAACAATAGTTACATTCCATCAAGAACTAATCACCTAACATAATTTTCACCTTCATATCATATTGCAGTAATTTTTACACTTTATACACAATACTTTTGATGTACAGAATACATCTTCTCTCTTCACAGTGCGATCTGCAATCTTACTTCTAATGGCCAGTCCTACCTCCTCTTCTACTTGGTATATATAAGCACAATCAATATGGCGGCACCCAGCTTCTATAGCTATTTTTGTGGCCTCTCTTACTATTAGGAACCTAGAGGAACAAACTAAAGTATATGAGAGTCATATTATGAAAGGTAACTCAGTGAGCAAAGTGGACAAGTCAATAGACCAGAAGGAATTTTATATCCCAATATTTTCTTCAGGCTACTTAATTACTTAATAAGAAGAATCCCATGAAATTTGAATGCACACTTCACTCCTATGTAAGAAATTAGAAAGTAGCTCAAGACCAATTTTAAATGTCATTGGCAGAAGCAGTGAATTCATAAATCTCATGAATCTTTTGCTCATGTCCTGGGTTAGTTCCACATTTGGGGTAATGACCCCAAATCCACTTTGTCTGGGTTTTTGTTAATTACAGGAATGTGACATGCAGGTAGCCTCTTCAGACATAGAAATCCTAGTATATTGGCATCAGAGAACCCCAGGAGAAACTCAAGTTCAAGGACTCAGAGGACTCATCACACAGTTATAGTCATGTTATAATTTATGTAATACAGTCACTAAATAAATTAATACAGAAGAAGAATGCATTGCATTAGCTATAGAATAAACATTGTGCAAAATTTTATAAAACTTCTCTGCATTAAGATACTAATATAGAATATACTAAAATCCCCCTACAGTGAATTATGAAGCCACAGTAGAAAACGTTTTCTACAAGAAAAGCTGTTGACATAATTTCCGAAGATTTTCAAAGTGGCTGGTTAAATTGATACCCTATTCTAGGAAACAACACAATACCATTCTCCCAAAAAAGGTAGATATATCATTCTAAGGTAAAGGAGGATAGTAAAACACAAGGGACCTGAATGTCCCCTTCTGGTCCCAAAATCCAAGTTAAATTATGAAATAATGAGACCAAGCCTGGCCCTGTACACTCAGATATATATTATCTTGAAGGACCCTGACTCTCTCTCATGTACAGTGGAAACTAGAAAAAACTAATATTACCTGAGAAAAGATGCTTTTTGCATGTATGCCATGACAGTGGCTCCTTGGGATGTTGAGCATATAAGAAAATAAAGCAAGTTAATGCTGATAATGTCACTGCTTCTGTAGGATAACACATAAAACCCTGCTCTTGAGCCCACAGAATGGGAGAAAATCTTTGCCATCCACTCTGTATAGAAGGTGTTAATTTGTAGAATATACAAAGAATTCAAAAATCTTAAGATCAGAAAAACAAAAACCCAATCAGTAAATGGACAAAAGAACCAAACAGATACTTCTTAAAAAAGAGATACAGTCAACAGGTACATGAGAAAATGTTCAATATCTCCAGCAATTCAAGAAATGCAAATTAAAATTACATTGAGATTTCACTTCATTCTGGTCAATATGGCAACTATCTAGAAACAGTAACAATAAATGTTGCTGAGGATGTAAAGAAAAAGGTACACTCATACATTCCTGACGGAACTGCAAATTGATGCATCCCCTCTGAAAAAACTAGGAACAGAAGGACCATTTGAATGGGTTATACCATTTCTCTGTATATATCAAACAAAATGTTTAAAATCAGCATACTGCAGTGAAGAAGCCACATCAATGTTTACATCGTCTAAATTCACAATAGCTAAGCTATAGAACCAACAGAAGGTGCCCTTCAACAAATGAGTGGATAAAGAAAATGCAATACATATACACAATGGAATATTACTCAGCCATAAAGAAGAATGACTTTTGGGGCTGGGGCTGTAGCTCAGAGGTAGAGCGCTTGCCTAGCATGAGTGAGGCACTAGGTTTGATCCTCAGCACCACATATAAATAACAAATGAATAAAATAAAGATCCATCAACAACTAAAAAAATATTTAAAAAAAAGGAAGAAGAATGACTTTTGATATTTGTCAGTAAATAGATGTATCTGGAAACTATCGTGCGAAGTCAAATAAGCCCGTGTCAAAAAACCAAAGTTTGAATATTCTCTTTGATATGTGGATGGTCTCTTTGATATGTGGATGGTAACACACAACAAGGGGGAAGAAAAGGGAAGAATATCAGTTCAGAGGTTTAGATAAAGGGGAATAAAGAGAATGAAGGTGAATAGAAATAGGAGAGAGAGTGGAACAAAACGGACATAACTTTTCTATGATCATATACGAATACACAACAGTGAATCTCCACAAATGTACATCCACAAGGTTGGGTTCCTATTAGAAAATGATATAGTCCATGTTTGTACAAATATGTCAAAATACACTCTAATGTTATGTATAACTAAAAACAAATTTAAAAATTTGGTTAAAACCCCTCTCTTCGTGGTGACTGGGATAGAACTAAAGGCACCGTGAAAAGGATAAGTGTCACTCCATCCAGCCAGCATTCGCAGGACAAAATGTCATGAGGAAAAGGAAGCCCTGTTTGGCAAAGCAAAGTGAGGGAGGGAGGTGCTCTCTGCTCAGCCTATCACTGCTGGACCCTCCCATACCATTTCTCAATACAGACTTAGGCGTTTTTTGCAGTTGCCAGGCATTTTCTTTGGTCTTTGGAAACCTATCCCACTGCCCTAGCTACGAACATAACTAAAGAATACATAAATAAACTCTAATGTTCATACCATTTAGGTACCTTCACAATCTTTGTGTGTTATAAAAAACTGAAAAATCCAAGTTCCCAGATGCCAGAAAGGAGCCAGATTGATAACAGGCTCTTGAACAAAGAGCTATGTACTACGTAACCTCTAGCCCACAACTGTATGACAGATCTAAACACTGGCTAGAAAAAAATGTATACTCTAAGAAATTATATTTCAAATTACAAATAAGAAATTATACTCATTCTGTAATGGATTATTCACATAAGCCTCAGCTCTTAATGTTAAATCTCTTTAATTTATGGAAGATATAATAAGAGTGAAAATGACATTTATTTCATGGTCTACAAAGATGAGATGATGATTTGAAAGTTCATTTGTAAAGAATAAAAGGATAAATCAAACACACTCTTTTCTCTTCTGAAAATTTTCAGAAGCTTTCTTTTTCCATGAAATAAAAATGAATGTGATATTAGGTCCTACCACCCTCTGCTGATACCAGCCCTGAATTTCTTAGGTGTGAAGGCCCTGGGAGTAGGACTGAAGCTCTAGTGATCCCTTTCATGTCCCCTTTTCCCTACAATGTCACGGGTCTTTCAATTGTGCTACGGACTTTTCTTTAAGTCTTGCAGAAGGAAAAAGGTTAAATTCTAACTGAAAGGTCTAGTCTATTGGCACAAAATTAAGTGGTCAGAGGATGTTCATGGAATACAAAATTTGTTCCATTCTAGTAAACTTAACTCCTTCTGCTTCAGAGGGTCATCTGTCAATACAACACACATGAATGATGACTAATAATTCACAAATACCCTTTTTAGATCTCAGTTTGACTTATCAAGATGTTATATTTTACACTCAGTTAAATTTCCCACATTTGAAAGCACATGAAAAATTCTATTCAGCCAAGGTCCAGAATTTTTTGTGAGATGCTGAAGCCTTCATCAGTGGAAAGGAAGTATCCCCTATCATTTAGTCTATGCTTCTCATCTCACCTTTTGCTACACAGATGTCTATAGACCTTGCCTTCTTGGAAGGAAAAAAAAATATTTTCCCAAAGTATAGAAATAAACAGAGAAATCAGTCGCAGTGCAAACCAATTGCTAATATTCATCATTCTATCCAGGTGGTAAGTAGACTGAAATGTGCGTAGGAATGCCCGGATCACTCAGTGGGTGACCACACCATCAGACACTGATGTAAAGCCATATCTGACCACTGTCTCTCCTGCACACGAAATAGCTCTAGCCTGGAGAAACAGAGAACCATGAGAGCCACCAGAGTCACATACAAAGCAAGTAACTTGACAACCCAGATTGGATTCCATTCATCCTGTGTCTACTTTCTTTTGAACCTTCAACCCAACCTGTTACCTCTTGAGGTTTATAGGTGCCAAAACCCAGTCCAGGAATGAAGTTACCATCACTGAGCTCCACGTACTGATGTTTGGACTTCATTGCTGTCACTCCTCAGCCTAAGCAGGTTCTGCTTCTTCTTCTGCCTTCAAAGGGCAGTAAATAATGGGATTTCACAGCTCAAACTGCTTGTCTAATGGTTACCCAATTCTACTTGCTATCTAACGATTAGCCAATATTGTATAGGAGGAGTAAGGTTGAAGGAATATTCCACATGTGAGATGAGAACTGGAACCAGTTCTCTTATTTCATATGGAAAAATTTTAAATGAATTACCACACAGTGATAAAAATGTGCTAGTTTTTAATATATCTTCTCCTTACAATATTATCACACATTATGACAAGAGATGGAAAAATATTGACCATTTGTTAGCCTGGAAATCTGTCTTCTCTGTTCTTCCTTATTTTTTTTTGTTTTTATATTTTTATTTTTTTTAATTTAGTTATTTTATTTAAATGTGTTTAAAGTCATAGTACATAAACAGAGCTCAGTTTTTCCATTTCTCTGGTTGCAAACCAGATAAAGTCACACCATTTGTGTCTTCATACATGCACCAGGGGTATTAATGACCCTCTCAATCAACCGTCATTACTATGCCCATTCCCCTTTCCTTCCTCCCACCTCCTCCTGCCGCATCCAGAGTCCCTGTATTTCTCCTGTGTTTCCCATTCCCACCCCCTTATGTATCCTCATCCACTAATCAGAGAGAACATTCGGCATTTGGATTTTTAGGATTGGCTTACTTCACTTAGCATAATGTTCTCCAATTCCATCCATTTGCCTGCAAA
This sequence comes from Geosciurus inauris, assembly GCA_004024805.1. Taxonomy (NCBI): domain Eukaryota; kingdom Metazoa; phylum Chordata; class Mammalia; order Rodentia; family Sciuridae; genus Geosciurus; species Geosciurus inauris. The sequence goes on along the minus strand of PVHX01029656.1, from coordinate 2,677 downwards.
TGCCATAATTTTATTTTCTTTTATTGCTGAATAATATTCCATTGTGTATATGTACCACAGTTTCTTTATCCATTCATCTATTGAAGGGCATCTGGATTGCTTCCATAGTTTTGCAATTGTGAATAGTGCTGCTATAAACATTGACGTGACTGCTTTATTGTATTGTGCTGTTTTTAAATCTTTAGGGTATAGGCCAAGGAGTGGGATAGCTGGATCGAATGGTGGTTCCATTCCAAGTTTCTTAAGAAATCTCCAAACTGCTTTCCAGATTGGTTGCACCAATTTGCAGTCTCACCAGCAATGTTTGAGTGTAGCTTTTTCACTGCATCCTCGCCAGCACTTATTGTTGCTGGTATTTTGGATAGCTGCCATTCTGACTGGTGTGAGATGAAATCTGAGTATAGTTTTGATTTGCATTTCTCTAATAGCTAGAGATGATTAACATTTATTCATATATATATTTATTGATTGTATTTCTTCTTCTGAGAGGCTTCTATTCAGCTACTTAACCCACTTATTGATTGGGTTGTTTGTTTTTTTCGTGTTAAGGTTTTTGAGTTCCTTATATATCCTGGAGATCAGTGCTCTATCTGATGTGCATGTGGCAAAAATTTGCTCCCAGAATGTAGGTTCTCTGTTCACCTCATTGATAGTTTCTTTTGCTGAGAAGAAGCTTTTTAGTTTAAGTCCATCCCATTTATTGATTCTTGCTTTTATTTCTTGTGCTATAGGAGTCTTGTTAAGGAATTCGGGGCCTAATCCAACGTGATGGAGATTTGGGCCTACTTTCTCCTCAATTAGACGAAGGGTCTCTGATCTAATCCCTAAGTCTTTGACCCACTTTGAGTCAAGTTTTGTGCATGGTGAGAGATAGGGTTTAAGTTTCATTTTGCTGCAAATGCATTTCCAGTTTTCCCAGCACCATTTGTTGAAAAGGCTATCTTTTCTCCAATGAATGTTTTTGGCACCTTTGTCTAGTATGAGATAGTTGTATTTATGTGCATTACTCTCTGTGTCTTCTATGCTGTACCATTGGTCTACATGTCTATTTTGGTGCCAGTACCATGCCATTTTTGTTACTATTGCTTTGTAGTAAAGTTTAAGGTCTGGTATTGTGATGCCTCCTGCTTCACTCTTCTTGCTCAGGATAGCTTTGGCTATTCTGGGTCTCTCATTTTTCCAAATGAATTTCATGATTGCCTTTTCTATTTCTATAAGAAAGGACTCTGGGATTTTAATTGGGATTGCATTGAATCTGTATAATGCTTTGGGTAGTATGGCCATTTTAATTATATTGATTCTGCCTATCCAGAAACATGGGAGGTCTTTCCATCTTCTAAGATCTTCTTCGATTTCTTTCTTTAGTGTCTTGTAATTTTTGTTGTAGAGGTCTTTCACCTCTCTTGTTCGATTGATTCCCAGGTATTTTATTTTTTTGGAGGCTATTGCAAATGGAGTGGTTTTTCTGAATTCTTTTTCAGAGGACTTGTTACTGATGTATAGCAATGCATTTGATTTATGGATATTTATTTTATATCCTGCAACTTCGCTGAATTCATTTATCAGTTCTAGAAGTTTTCTGGTGGAACTTTTTGGATCTTCTAAGTATAGGATCATGTCGTCTGCAAATAATGATAGTTTAAGTTCTTCTTTTCCTATTCGTATCCCTTTAATTTCCTTCTCTGCCTGATTGCTCTGGCTAGAGTTTCAAGGACTATACTGAATAAGAGTGGTGAGAGAGGGCATCCCTGTCTTGTTCCCGTTTTTAGAGGGAATGCTTCCAATTTTTCTCCATTTAGGATGATGTTGGCCTTTGGCTGAGCATATATTGCTTTAACCATGTTGAGGTATGTTCCTGCTATCCCGAGTTTCTCTAGTGTTTTGAACATGAAAGGGTGCTGTATTTTCTCGAATGCTTTCTCTGCATCAATTGATAGAATCATGTGATTCTTATCTTTAAGTCTATTGATGTGATGGATTACGTGTACTGATTTCCATATGTTGAACCAATCTTGCATCCCTGGAATGAACCCCACTTGATCATGGTGTACTATTTTTTTAATGTGCTTTTGTATGCGATTTGCCAAAATTTTATTGAGAATTTTTGCATCTATATTCATCAGGGATATTGGTCTGAAATTTTCATTTTTTGATGTGTCTCTGTCTGGTTTTGGAATCAAGGTGATATTAGCCTCATAGAATGAGTTTGGAAGGGTTCCTTCCCTTTCTATTTCGTGGAATAATTTGAGGAGTATTGGAGTTAGTTCTTCTTTGTAGGTCTTGTAGAACTCGGCTGAGAATCCATCTGGCCCAGGGCTTTTCTTGGTTGGAAGGCTCTTGATGGCCTCTTCTATTTCCTTGTATGTAATTGATCTGTTTAAGTCATGAATGACCTCCTGGTTCAGTTTGGGTAGGTCATATGTCTCTAGGAATTTGTCAGTGTCTTCAGGGTTTTCTATTTTACTGGAATATAAGTTTTCAAAATAGTTTCTGATTATCCTTTGTATTTCAGCAGGGTCTGTCATGATGTTTCCTTTTTCATCACAAATTTTGGTAATTTGGTTTTTCTCTCTCCTTCTTTTTGTTAGGGTGGCTAAGGGTTTGTTGATTTTATTTATTTTTTTTGAAGAACCAGCTTTTTGTTTTATCAATTTTTTGGATTGTTTCTTGAGTTTCA